>APFE031156835.1:356336-373535 GCA_000404065.3 Pinus taeda
AATTCCACATCCAACGAGCACCCATTATGCATACTTTTGAGAAGATGAGTGCCTACACTTGAAATTTGAGTAAGCCTATAAGGAGATAAGCCAAAAATACAATTAAAAAAATAGTTTTTCTTATTTTCCCTCCAAAATATTTACACGTACCACTTTTTGAATTTAAAGGATTTTGATTAGTTTACATATTATAACATGGAAATTACATGAATATTTCATGGGCATTTTTACACTGAAACTTCTTTTAATCTTAGCACTTAGTCTAGCTCTTTGTCTTAGGCTGAAACTTCCTTTAATATTAGCACTTAGTCTAGCTCTTTGTCTTATAGGGTTTCCCTCTCCAAAGACTGCTAGATTTTGTGGTAACATTTTTGGCTTCATTGTCGAGGAAGAAGTGTGTCTACCTTTATGAAATATTTACCTTCTTGCCTAACAACAATATAAATCATTATTTGGTGACTTTGTTGGAAGAACAAAGTCCTTCTTCATTGAACCTCAAAGTCAATGCTTGTAGGGTGAAGCAAGCATCTCTCAAGGCATTTGAATTCACCCTGGTGACTATACTCTTGATTGTTATGGAAAATTCAAAAGACTGGTTCCTTGGAAGTTGTGTGAGATATTCCCTGACATCCCAAGATTCAATGGCAATCCATTATTTGTACTTGATCATATAGCTGAATTTATCTCATCTATTTCAAAAGAGTATCACTCACCAAGGTACTTTTGTGAAATTATTCATTGAGTCTCTTGGAACGTGTCAAATAAATGATCTTTGTGACCCCACCAACACCACTTCATTTGAAGTTTTGATTGAAAAAAAAATAGGTATTGGAGGTCATAATTCATTATTGATGAAGATGTATGCAACATCTTGGCCTTTAACCAATTTTGTCTTCATCTTTTTGAAAATGTGAAGAATCCATCAAAGGTCTTAGAGCTAGATTTGGATGATCCTGAGGAAGCCACTAATATAGAAGATCATCCAGCAGATGAATGATATATGGAAGAATTTTGTATTGCAAAGTGGGGAATTGACTATGATAGCAAAGAAGATGAAGTCCCTATAAAACCCCTAATCCATGTTGAAAAACATGATAAAGGTGGTCCTTTGGCACAAGAAGTGATATGGGAAGATGTACTTTCTGAATATCTTGAAAGTGGGCACCCCATTGGGTCGCAGAGGTTGACACTTGTGACTTCTTACATATAAATGAGGGGAAGTGGGATGGAAGCAACCATCATTTTGAGGATGATCCAATCTACAACACTAACGATGAAAATGGATCTGTGGGAAGTGCAGTTGAGGTTGGCCCTACCTTTATCAAGGATGTTATTGCTAATGTTGTACCTTTGGAAGACCTTGAAAAAAATGCCCCCACTAACTCCTTGAATGTTGACATTGGTAATTACTTACGGATTAAAGAAGGAAAGTGGGAGATCAGTGGCCATCATTTTGACAAGGACCCTATCTATGATATTGATGATGATACTAATAGAGACCTTACATTGCCTTGCCTTCCTTATAATCATGAAGCAATATCTTTAGACGCTCATATCATTCACCATTGCACGAGCATTAAAGATGATAAACCTAGATTATCACCTCCTTTTGAATGTAATCCTTGTAATTTGTTATTGGGATCCTCAGTACAAGTCATCCCCTCATTTCCCCCTTGTGCCCCTAAGGCCACTATGAAGCATGACAACACTAAGGAGGATCCTAAGAGGGAGTTCATGAACTTGATCATTGAATCGATCCTCCATTCTTTGTTTACAAGAAAGGATTTGATGGTGAAAGTTGGATCCATTCCCTTCATCCACGACTCCCCCTTCCATGATGTATGGTTTTCTTATTTTCCCACCTCCCACCCTTGTTATCCTACTGTGAGAAAATAATTTTTATATTTTTTGCAAAGCCCTCTTGCATAATATTTTCATTAAATGAAAGACTTTGGAGCCAAACAAGGGTGTGATCCCCTCATAATCTATGAACTTGGACGCCAAGGGGTGGAGCAACCTATAATTCAATGCACTTCAAATGATAGATTATTAAACAAAAGGGGTTTGATTCACACAATAGATCTATAAATTTGGAGATACCCACCAGACTTCGCTAGATCTAGAGCGCTTATGCTAGCCCAACACCTAAGGCTAGATACCTGTACCAATAAATGTTCCTACTACTGACAATTGAAATAATAATCAACATTATAATAGTTCAAAGCATATCAATAAAACATCCAGCACCTACCACAGATCAGCGAGCGAGAGACAACTTGAATTGAACCCCAAAAACTTTTATTAAGTGCAAAGAAATTCCAACAAAGCCTTACTCAGTACATCAAATAATTGTTGCATCATCCAAAGATGAAAATGAGGAGCTTGATAGCTTCCTTATATACAAAATGAGAGAAGAAAACCCCTCCAAATGGAAAATAACGGCTAGTTGGCTTGATCCTTGTCAAAATAATCTCGTCCATGATATTCCTTTGAAATAACTTGATCTCCTCTGTCAATTTCTTTTAGTTTGAGGAAAAATTCGAATTTTTCTTAAAATCCCTTTTTTCTTAATCCAAAAAATAATATTTTGGACTTTTATCCTCAAAAAAATCACTTTGACTTAACCACCAAGGTCCAAGGGGGTTAATTTTTCTTAAAAAATCCATTTTTCCCTTAGTGGAGGACCTCCAAAATTTAATTCTTTTTTGACCCACGAATTTTTTATGATTTTCCACTTGGAGAGAATTTAATTTCTCTCAAATTAATTTTTCACTCAAAAAAAATAATTTTCTAGCTAATTATTTCTTTTGATTTTGCCAAAATTTAAAAAAAAAAAAAAAAAACACACAAGAGAGGAATAAATACTTTTCCACCCTCTAAGTGTATTTATAATAAAATAATATAGCCATGGTGTCTAAATATGAGTAACCATACACCAAATTATTTCTAGATATGCTTTTACATCAAATAATTACAATAACAACCCTTAGAAGCAAAATACACATTTGACATAGACCCTCAAGACTTTACCCAATTCTACAACAAGACACATGATCTAGTATGAAAAATACATAGACTTGATAAACATTAAGACTCACCAAAGACCTCGTCAATGAGTTCCACCCTAGCTTTGGGGTATATCTGGGAGAAAAACTCTATTGATTATCCGTGTTTACAAACACACACAATTCGAAGAGGTTAAAAAACTCCCTAGGATGAAACTCTTTGAGAAAAAGCATAGGCTTACCTAGGTGTTATTACATGGCTTACTAATCATGCTAGAATAATTTACAATAAATTTGCAAAAATTGGGTTTACAATGATAAAAATGAAGCTAAATGATGACAATGATCTTCGAAAAATTTTGTCCACTGCTTTGTATTCTGCTTCTCGGACTATGGGCATATACATGATCAATAGAGCCTTTACATTGAATGATCCATCCTTGACTCACTTTAAACCCTAGTAAAGACATATTAATCACAAGTGAACGATACTGGGACTCCTCCCATCAGTGAAAATCCAAGAAGCGAGGGGGACATAAGTTGTGGTGATAGTGGGCCTTTGTCCCAAATTCTTGTTGTGCCCACTAGTTCTAACCTGAATACTAGGCCTGCTAGTTTTTGCAGCAACAAACCCCTAATTTTCCATACAAGTCATCATGTGGGGCCCCAAAGTGGGTTTGGGGCACAAATGTTAGTCTCATGGGTCTCAAGATGAAAGAAAAGCCCATACAATGCTCCAAATGAGGACTCTAATGATGGTGTCTACCCTCCCATGCCTCAAGGATGAGACAAACCTCCTTTGGGCCTTAGATCAGCTGCCATAATCATGCTAAGCCATTCAAGGCTCACTGGTCCAAGTGCATCATCTCACGAATAGTGGGGCAATGAACAAATTGTTGAAGCTGTTGCAGGCACCCATGGCATGAAATGATGCTCTAACACATGATGGAGTCCCATGGATCTCAACGCATCCCCTATGGGTGTCAATATGATCCTCTGGTGGGCTTGGGCCCTGGCTAAGTTGCCCAGCCCATGATGAAACCACCTGCTAATTACATATAAGATCCAATGTGCTTCCTCGCCATAAGGTACAATAATTCATTAGTGCATCTAAGTGAACCAAACTTGTTAATGAAGGGCACATTGAGACTTCATAATGGGCTTCTCTTCCAAATTTGGCGTTTTAAGTTTGTAATAGTGTTACCTCCCTATGTAAGAGTGGCTAATAAACAACCCTATTAGTTGTTCCCAACCCCTAAAGGGAAAGACAGGTTCAAGGTACATCCTTCAATTGATAGGGTTCATATAAATAATGATGAGATGGATAGGGATACAGGGGTCTCAAAGCCAAATGTCATGGGTTCAAGGATGGTAATGCCAAGGGATCTATAGATATATAGATGTAAGAGGGAGCAATCATGGATACATGAGTTACCCTGGCCTTTGTTTTTCCACCCTTCTTCATTTTTCTTTTGTCTGTTCTTGATTTTTCCTTGTATTACTGCTCTGGGCTCCAGGAGATAAGAGCATGTTGTGTACGATATAAGCAGTGATTACCCCCTTAAGGTGTTGATTTTTGGTAGCATCAGATGTGTCCAGCCATGAAAATGGGTGGAGAGGCTAAGGCACATAAGATCTCCAAGACCCAAAAATCGTTTGGGAAAATTCCACCCGGATGGAGAGATATTAAAATAATTAATATTTTTAATGAGACCCTAAGTCTAAACTTAGGAAAATTAAAATATTAATGTGTATTAATATAATATGGGTGAGAAAGTTCTAAATAACAAAGATCAAGACAAATCTAATCTTAGTAGTTGATTAGGGACTTAATCTCGGTCGTTGAATTGTCAACAGGAAAAGTATAAAAGGAGGCTTAAGGGTCGGTTGGAGATACACCAAGTTGATCAAGAATTCGATTTTCTAGGGCAGGGTTTACTGAGAAATCGAGTTAGTGATCTGTTGCAACGAGGGGCAATTCAGCAGAAGGCCGAGAATACATAGCAGAGAGGCAGAGAGAGTGTCAGAGAGAGAGCGCAGAGGCAGCCTGAGCTGACGCAGAGACAGCCAGGACTGACGCAAAGGCTGAGGAGGCCATCGCAGAAGACGCAAAGGCTGAGGAGGCCATCGCAGAAGACGCAAAGGCAACAGAGGCTGACGCAGGCAATGCAGAGGGATGCAAAGTTGACGCTGGGTTGAAGAGGCAGTGCTAAGGAATTTTCGTGGGGCAGACTGAGAGTTGGTTAGCTGACGCAGAGCCGTAGAGGGTGACACAGTGCCTTAGGGTAGCTTGGAGTAGCTTTCATTGTCCAACTAAGGGAACAGTCGAAGTCACTATGAGGCTATTCATCCGGTTGTTGATTAGCAGGAATATCTATCTCCGAACAAAGGTACTTCTGCCAAGGAAAATCTTTGAAGGGTGAGGCATTTCTGGCACCCTAGTTGTATTCAGAAAACTGCATAATAATAAAACCCTCATCTCTGTTGCACCGTTTTCCCGCATTGGGTTTTTCTAGGGACGATTGTCCAAAAAGAACGGTGTCCCTTGTGTTGTCTCAGTTATTTCAATGTTGATTTGTATATGTGTGAAGCTTGCATTTGTGTTTATTTCAGTATTTATATTGCTAAATAACTTGTTAATTGAGAGAACAAGTAGGAGATAATAAACCAGATAATGCAGTAGGGATTTCTGATGTATCAGATTTAGAAATTTCCACATAAGGCGAGGCAATTCATCGCCCACCAAGGGTCGAAACGTGCATGAGTTCCTTAATGATATGGGGCACTCATGGGGGCCCTAGGAACCAGGGTGATGGCCATAATGAAGGGGTAGTGCTTATGTTTGGCTTTTGCCCACGTTTCAATACAATGTCTCAGCAATCTTTTGCATTTTATAATATTCTTTTCTTTTGTTTCTTGCTTGTGGCCATGATATGCTTTTAACCTTTTTCTTAGCTACATCAACCTCCGAGGCAACATTTCTAGGCCTAACGCAAACATGTGGACAAGGGGAGGGGCTTGTGGACCCAGAGAGGGAAGATGAAATATGGCTTGTATGTAAAGAGGGGAGTGAAAAATGTGAAATTGGAAAACGATACCACACTACCAAAATCGCAGTTTCCCAAGTAGTGCCCTTCCTGAAGATATAAGCCAATAAGGGAGATCCCACGAGACTAGGATGGAGAATTAACCCCCTATTTAAGGTGAGGGAACAAGACAACAGTCAAAACCCTTTCTTCTTCCAAGTCACCCAATAACCCATTCCCAAAGTGCCCAAGGAAAAGCAAGCATAAGCACCCGATTGCATAATGTAAAACATACCTTTAGAATTGGACTGCCCACCTTCAAACATATGCTCTCGGCAGATGGGTGAGGGGACATATGATTGGCTCAGGAAGCGGAGATCAAATGGCATAGTACATCAGCTACACCGGTGGCTATCAGGGGTTGTTGGCTGTTGGCTGAAGACAAATCTAGGAGAAAAATTCTCCTATGGGGTCACCCACTTTTGGTGGGTAATAGGACCAATGCCTTGTTTTATGGGGAATGGAGCCAAGGATGTGCTAGAGAAGCTTAATTCCCTTTCATGGAGGTCGTAATGTGACGCCCTATCTATCAAAATCCCAACAATTGCCCACTTAATGGAATAATGAATTTTTATGGAGTAACAAAATGTACTCCTCCAAGAACATTCATTACATGCTATACAATAAGTAACATATACAATACTCAACAAGATAGCCATTAGAATTTATTTTCAACAAATTAGGGCACAAACAAGCATAATTTATAAGCAACAATTTCATACATTAGACAATTCCAAAATAATAATCTTCAACAATAGGCACTTACAAGATAACATGTAGTATATCCATCCATTAGACCAAGAAATAGCTCCAAAGAATGTCAAAATCAGCTTCCATACATCAAAATGCATCAAAGTGTCTCCAAAATCACCCATAAGAAGCAAGTGTGAATTTTCTAAGAGGTCTGCAATTCACAAGTTTGATGATGAGAGAGATCAAATGAGATCTCTCTAATTTATGCGTTCAATGATCTTTAATTTTAGCCTATGAGCCCTGTTACCGCTCAAACTAGCAAGGGACCTAAAGGGGATTCCTAAAGGGAAAATTCTAGGCCAAGGACAACAAATGGAGACTTAGCCCACTGTCACCTCAACTAAGGCTCCCTACTATTTACGGACTTTCACCGATGGGAGGAGACTCTGTATATTATGGAGTCACGAATGAAGGATAAATCATTGAGTGGATGTGGAGTGACCCAAATGATTTCCTTTCTAGAAGAGGTTGAAGGATAGAGCTTGCTTGCTTTCTAAGCAAGGTACAATGTATTCTGAGAGAGGAATGAGAGGATTTTAGGGTTAGGTTTAGGGGATATGAGTCATGAAAGAATTTTCCAATTCCTAAAATCCTTGTTGAATTGGTATCCTGAATGGTTCTTGAATAATTGTCTTTTCAAAGGAACGAGACCACATGAGACCAAGTGGACCCAGTCTAGGGTAGGAGGAAAGAGTATGGCAACCAATTATGTTCTTACCCTAGACAAGGTGGAGGAAAGGATCAAAGAAAGTATTTGTACTAAAAGGTGTTGAATTGATCCTATGAAGCACTAGTCTTGGGGATGCTAGGGCAAAGTTTAGTCTCAGAGCTAGGGCTTGGTTTCTCACAACTTCATCGTCGGAATGGCCTTAAATTTGGAGGAGGTCTTGAGGAGACACCACCATAGGAGAGGC
Organism: Pinus taeda; assembly: GCA_000404065.3. NCBI lineage: Eukaryota > Viridiplantae > Streptophyta > Pinopsida > Pinales > Pinaceae > Pinus > Pinus taeda. The sequence continues at coordinate 364,095 of APFE031156835.1, forward strand.
TAGCAGATCGAACTTTTTACAGGGATAGTTTGTCGGTAAAATGATGCCCTAGGTGACCCAATTTGGCTAGACCTAGGAAAAGGTGAAAAAGGTATAACTTTAGGTGACCACCTCTTGTTAGATCAGTGCCTTAGTCTTGGGAGAATGGAGTCTATGATGAATATGAATGAAGACCTTTGGTTCTTGGTCAAGGAGGCCTCAAGACTACTTCGCTAGCCTTCTACGTCAAAGGGAAGCAATCTTGCAGCTTTTATACTTCAATGTGCAAAAGGTGATGGCTTATCAAGGTCAATTCGTTAATGGAATTACCCCTAAGAGATTTCGTTCACATTACATGGCCCATACATTGAGAGTTGCTATAATAGAGACAAAATTCCACAAATTAAAGCAGTAAATGCATGCAACAATTAGCCCTAAAAATAGCGAAAATCTCAATCCAATGTATATGACTAAGTAAAACAAGAATAACATTAAAAGTATGTACATATTGTTGATTTTTGGTAGCATCGGATGTGTTGTAGCCATGAAAATTGGTGGAGAGGCTAAGGTACGTGAGATCTCCAAGACCTGGAATCGTTTGGGAAAATTCCACCCGGATGGAGAGATATTAAAATAATTAATATTTTTAATGGGGTTCCTAAGTATAAACTTAGGAAAATTAAAATATTAATGTGTATTAATATAATATGGGTGAGAAAGTTCTACATAATGAAGATTAAGCTAGATCTAATCTTAGTCATTGATTAGGGACTTAATCTCGATCGTTGAATCGTCAACGGGAAAAGTATAGGAGGCGGCTTGAGGGTCAGTTGGAGATACACCAAGTTGATCAAGAATTTGATTTTCTGGGGCAGGGTTTGCTGAGAAATTGAGTTAGTGATCTGTTGCAGCGAGGGGCAGTTCGACAGAAGGCCGAGAATACATATCAGAGAGGCAGAGAAAGTGTCGGAGAGATAGCGCACAACCTACGAAGGTTGACACAGAGGCAGCCCGGACTAACACGGAGGCTAAGGAGGCCATCACAGAGGACGCAAAGGGCCAAGAGGTTGACACAGAGGCAACAGAAGCTGCGCAGAGGCTAGCAGAGCTGACACTATGCTATAAACGCAGCGCTGAGGAATTTTCGTGGGGCAGACTGGAAGTTGAGAGGTAGACACAGAGCTGCAGAGGGTGACGCAGTTCCAGAGAGAAGCTTGGAGAAGCTTTCACTGTCCAGCTAAGGAACTGTCGAAGTTGTTGTGGGATCAATCATCCGGTTGCTAATTAGACGAAATATTTGTCTTTGAGGAGAGGTACTTCTGCCAAGGAAAATCTCTGAAGAGTGAGCCATTTCTGGCACCCTAGTTGTATTCAGAACTACATAATAATAAAACCCTCATATCTGTTGCGCCAATTTCCCCACATTGGGTTTTTCAGGGGACGATTGTCCAAAAATAACAGTGTCCCTTGTGTGTTTGTCTCAGTTATTTTAGTTGTTGATCTGTATAGGTGTGAAGGCTGCGTTTGTGTTTATTTTGGTATTTATATTTGATAAGTAACTTGTTAATGGAAAAAACAAGTAGGAGATAATAAACCAAATAATGCAGTAGGGATTTCTAAGGTGTCAGACTTAGAAATTTCCACATGGTATCAGAGCATTGCAGATCACAAGAGGACTGAAGGCACCAGCAGAAATCTGAAATTTGCAGCAGTAACAGTTGTCACGAGAGACAGCGTTGTTTCAAAGCAGAAACAGCTAGAGAAGAAGTGACACAGAGCCTGCGTCAACATTTTGAGCTAGAAGGAGGGTCAGCGCAGACGTAGAGAGGGGCAGATCAGACCTACGCAGTGCCCAATCATTTTTCTCAGCCAAGAAGGATCAACGTTGAGGCCAGGAGGAGCAAATTCAACCTTTGTCGAGATTGCACAGACCCTGAAAGGCTCAGTTTCTTCAGTTGTCGGGGTTTGGGGAGTTGTGGGCAGATTATGATTTGAGGAGATGGTGGGACATTGTTTCTGTAGAAGCAAAACAGTGTCTAAGGAAACAGAGCCAAGGTAGAGGGAATCACTACCTCGACGGATTTCTAGCCAAGGAATTCAGATCTGTGTTGCAGCGGCAAAGGAGGATTGGAGAGGAGTAGTTCAACAGTTGGCAGGACGATTTCCAAGAGGGAAGTCGAGACTCAGAAGGAGTCTTGAAGAGAAGCAGAGATGGCAGTCAATGGATTGAGGGATCAGGACAGATTGGACGGAGCTTCCAATTTTGTCATCTGGAATCCTAGAGAGACATCGCATGAAGGACTTTGCCTTGAAAACGTAGGTGTCCCAGTTGATCCAAATGCTAATTAGAAATATGAGGTTGAGGCCAAGGCAAAATGCTTAATCCTAGACGGGGTCAAAGATTGTTAAAATTGGCAACTAGGGCCAAACTCCATGTGAGTCATCTTATTTATGGCAGCTGATATTTTTCTTAGATCCCTCTCATCGAGAGGTATAGGATTGATCTAAAGATCATCCAATTCCGATAAGTATGCATGGAGATATGAATTTATTTGTGTTATGGGATAATTCGTCAAGGTCGGCCAGCAACCAAATAACCCCCACATGTGCTCAACGTTTTAGTATTAAAGGAGATGACTTGAGAGCCATTTCATACACACTTCACTCTTGATTTCTCTCCACTCACTTTGGGTTTTAGTGGAAGAGAAATCTAGGAGACGAAGCCCTAAACACAGAAGGTAAGGAGCCTTAGCATGAGACCTTGATGCAGTCTTAAAGGAGAAGCTTTAACGTTGTGAAGGAGAGTTTATCTACGTCGCTAGGAAAAGCCTTCTATAGGTTGTCTAAGGGAAATCTAAAGCCTATTCATGCTGCCCCATATGCAGGCCTATGATACCCTAGCCGCAGGCTAGTTCAAGTGACCAGATTGCTGGAAGGAGGGTCGAGGAATTTTGCTACAGGAGGCCGAGTTCTAGGGCCGAGAGGGCAAGCTGCTAGGCCGAGTAAAGGAGGAACAAAACGCTGGTTGTTTGGGCATATTTGGAGGAGGCCGAAATCTACAGCAAATTGTTGCTAGGCCACAGGCCATAGCAAACAGTTGGAGGTAGTCTGGAGCTGCGTTGAGGTGGACAGAACCCTTTAGGGAACAACAGTGGCAAGCATAGTGTTGCAAGCACACGGGACAGCAGTATGGCAAGCATGGTGCAGCAAGCACATGGGACAGCAGTATGGCAAGCATGGTGCAGCAAGCACATGGAACAGCAGTGGCAAGCATGGTGTTGCAAGCACAATGGGACAGAAGTATGGCAAGCATGGTGCAACAAGCACATGGGACGGTGTGGCACTCATGGTGCTGCAAGCACATTGGGACAGCAATATGGCAAGCATGGTGCAGCAAGCAAATGGGAAAGCAATATGTCAAGCATGGTGCAGCAAGCACATGGGACAGTATGGCAAGCATGGTGTTGCAAGCACATGGGACAGCAGTATGGCAACATGGTACAGCATGCCACATGGGACAGCAATGCGGCAACATGGTGCAGCAATGGCACATGGGACAGCAATGGTACATGATGCAGTACAATGATGGGTACAGTCATGATTAGTGAAGCATGATGAGATGCAGCATAGTGATGATGGGTGCAGCATGGTGCAGCACAGTGAGGTGCAACATGATCGTGAGGAGCAACACAATGATAGGTGCAACAAGGCAATGGAATCACCTTGGAGAATCAGTTGAAGCAGCATGTCTTCAACTGAGTCCAGCTACCTCATGTATCATCTCCCTAGAGATGATCTATGCTCTTATTTAGATAAGTGAAAGTGTTGACTTTTGTTGTATATGTACTATCTCTCTCTCTTTGTTGAACTATTGAAAAACATATAAGAAGAATTGATCAAAGGTTTCCCCACATTGGGGTTTGTCCCTGGCTAGCACCACATCTTGTGTCCTCTTGTCTTGGCTTGTCTTCTGCGATTTATGTTTATGTTCTATCTGCATTTTACTATCATGCTAAATGTTTATATGGAAAATTGAAGCAAATTTGCTATCAGCATAGAACATACCTAAAATTAACAAAGATCATGTCATACCACGTATTGCTAAGAAGAACACAGCAAGGGAGATGGGGGAGGCGTTGACCACCTTATACCAGGGCTCTTCCATGCAGCGGAAGATGCTATTGGAGAATCAGTTGTGGTCATATCAGAAGCAAAAGGGAGAGCAGATAGATCCATTCCTTCTCAAGTTGCAGGAGATTCGCGACCAGCTTACTTCCGTGGGGTCTACACCGGATCCAGAGTTTATGGTCAGGATTGCCCTAAATGCAGTCTCCAAGGAGTGGGAGACATTTGTCCAAAGTATTTTGGGCAGGGCTACTCTTCCCAGTTGGGAGATGTGGGTAACTCTTCGCCAGGAAGGGATCAAGAGGATGACCAAGGTGGGGAGTAGTAGCAAGGGAGGTCGAATCAAGAAAGAGGAGGAGGATGCTGCTCTAGCATTTGCAGGACAGCAAGGGAAGAGGAAGAAGAAGGACATCTACAAGGTTAAGTGCTTCCATTGAGGGGAGCTGGGACATTGTGCATCCCAGTGTCCCAAGAAGAAAAACAAGGAAGACGCTTCTGATTCAAAGGCAACTCCAGCTAAGGTGGAGAAAGAGGTCGAGACTAATGACAATTGTGCCATGAGTGTTGATGCGCCTCTAGAGAAGAGGTGGGGAGACATCGAGTTGTAGTCAGGAGAACTACATACTAAGGGCAGGATCCTTGAGGTACCCAAACTCTTGGATCACATCCGGCTACAGGAGCCCTTAAAGGCAGTAGCATGACGACAGGTGTCGGGTGGAGCAAAGTGTGGTGGAGCAGCAAGGCAGGGCTAGAGTGTAGAAATCTAAAGCAACACAGTGGAGGTTGCAGCAGTGCGAGAGGCACAGAGGTGTTTGCAGCAGCGTCATGGCAGCAAAGGGAGCACAAGATAGCAGCAGATGTAGCTTCAGCACCACGAGGCTTCCAGACTGACTGGGATGTCAATATTTGGGGGAAGTCAGTTACCTACTTCTCGGTAACTGAGTTGCAGTGCAGCAGTTAGCAGTGGCAGTGCTGGGGCAGCATGTTGAGAGAGAGTTGCAGTACAGATGTAGAAGTGGCAGTGGCAGTGTCATGGGCAGTAGTACAGGAAGCAGCAGTGCAGGGCATGTGAGGCAGCAGGCCAAGCATCAGCACAGGTACCAGTGCAGAGGATCAGTGTGATATTTCAATGGTGAAGCATTACTAGAGCACATTCCTCGCTAAGAGGGAGTGTTGATTTTTTGTAGCTTCGGATGTGCTCTAGCCATGAAAATTGGTGGAGAGGCTAAGGCACATGAGATCTCTAAGACCCAAAAATCGTTTGGGAAAATTCCACACAAATGGAGAGAAAGTTCTAAATAATGAGGAACAAGCCAGATCTAATCTTAGTCGTTGATTAAGGACTTAATCTCAGTCGTTGAATCGTCAACAGGAAAAGTATAAGAGGAGGCTTGAGGGTCACTTGGAGATACACCAAGTTAATCAAGAATTCGATTTTCTGGGGCGGGGTTTGTTGAGAAATCGAGTTAGTGATCTATTGCAACGAGGTACAGTTCAGCAGAAGGCCAAGAATACATATCAGAGAGGCAGAGAAAGTGTCGGAGAGATAGCGCAGAGCCTAGGAAGGTTGACGCAGAGGCAGCCAGGACTGACACAGAGGCAGAGGAGGCCAACGCAGAGGATGCAGAGGGCGAAGAGGCTGACGCAGAAAGCCAAGAGGCTGGCGCAGAAGGCCAAGAGGTTGACGTAGAGGTACCAGAGGCTGTGGAGAGGCTAGCAGAGTTGACGCAGGGTTGTAGAGGTAGCGCTGAGGAAATTTTGTGGGGCAAACTAAGAGCTGAGAGGCAGACGCAGAACTGCAAAGGGTGACGCAGTTCCAAAGAGAATCTTGGAGTAGCTTTTGCTGTCGAGCTAAGGAGTTGTCGAAGTTGTTGTGGGATCAATCATCCGGTTGCTAATTAGCCAAAATATTTGTCTCCAAGGAGAGGTACTTCTGCTAAGGAAAATCTCTGAAGGGTGAGCCATTTCTGGCACCCTAGTTGTATTCAAAAACTGCATAATAATAAAACCCTCATATCTATTGCACCGGTTTCCCACATTGGGTTTTTCCGGGGACAATTGTCTAAAAATAATAGTGTCCCTTGTGTGTTTGTCTCGGTTATTTCAGTTGTTGATCTGTATATGTGTGATGTGTGAAGATTGCAATTTTGTTTATTTCGATATTTATATTTGATAAATAACTTGTTAATGGAAACAAGAAGTAGGAGATAATAAACCAGATAATGCAGTTGGGATTTCTAATGTGTCAGACTTGGAAATTTCCACACTTACATGTAATAGAATATATCCAACCATCCACAATTTGACAAGAGAGAAGCTCCAAGACAAGATAAACCAAATCCACACATCAAAATTCATCCATAAAGCTCCAATTCATGCTCCAAGAAAACGTGTGAAATTCTAAAGAGAGAGAGGAGATCCAATCCACAGTGATGATGAGCAAATGAACTCATCTCACTTGTATTTATACACTAATGAGGAGTTCGAATTAGCCTCCTTGGCCTACATAAGCCCCAAAAATAAAATAATGTTCTAATAATCTAACTTTTGGTGACAAGCCCACCAAACTAGCTCATAAATGAAAGAATAAGACTCTCAAGTGGTCAAATAATAATCTATGCAAGTCGTAGGGCCTTCTAAGAGGCCTAATAAGGTCCATGGGTGCCATAATGAAGAGTTGGACCCTCAAAAGTGATGGACAAGGGGTTGGCCCCTTGTTCTCCAAACAATAAACGTGGGGTGCTCCCAGTGGATGTGGGGGCACAATAATAACCTCATGGGTCTCCCAATGAATCGAGGATGCTTGTAGATCGTCTGCAAGGGCTATGGTGATTGTGTAGGGGATGTCACATCATCCTACAAGTCTTGGGTCAGTTGCCAAGTACATGGTACATCTCTGGGGCCGATTGGGCAAAGGTGAAACAGGTGCATTATCCTCTTCCAGTGGGAGTATCTCAAGCATCTCTAACCATCCTCGGGGATCCATGAAGTGTTGTCTACTATTGTGGAGGCCCATGACTCTCAACGCACACCCTACATGTGCCAATGTAGCCCTCTGGAGGATTAGGACCCCTTATGGGGAGACCAGACCCAAGATGAAGACCATCTGCAATTCTGCATAAGATCCAATGCGTCCCCTAGCCTTCCAATACAAGAAGTCATTAGAGAAATCAAGTAAATGAGCTTACCAATCATAGACCACAAGTGGGGACTTCATAATGGCTTGCCCTTCCATAGTGGGTTTCAGGATGTGCCTGTTGACTGCTGGAGTAGAACCTGACGATTATGTGACGACTCCATGCCCAAGGATGATCCAGAGGACACTTGTACCATCAGATGTCATCAGTTAACAGAGTTTTTTAACTCTCCTTCTGTCTTCTCATCATATTTCTTCTTTGTACCCAGATTCCACACCCTACGGGGAATTGTAATAAGTGATGCTAGTATGATGTTTCTTGAATTTGTAACAGGCCTAGGATGTGGGACTCGATCAGCAAACGAGTACACCTTGGAGTGTTTTTTTTTATCCGGTGAATTATCCCTTTCTTTTCCCTTCTTTTTCGGAGGGGGATAATTCTCTGGATTTTTTCACTCATGCACACCCCAAAGCCGAGGTGACGGTTTGAAGATTGAGCCCCTGACACATCTTAGTGTCTAGGGTCGATGTATATTATACTAGATCACACGTAAAGTTTCGTGGAATTTGGCTAGGTCTAGGTAGGATTTTTTAATAGTTAAAAATTTCCCGCAAAACGGGATTTTTTAATTATTTTTTTTATAAAGGCATAAAAAGTGGCATTAGGAGATGCCTGGGGCGTATGACCAGTCAAAATTCATCCTCAGAGGCCCAGCATTCTCCTAGAGCCTACTTTGGGGGTCAAAAAATGACTCAGAGTCCCTCAAAAGGCAATTTTTGCAGTGACAGTGGCAAAAATGAAGAAAAAATTCAAAAAAATGAATAGTTGGAAAAATTTAAAAAATTTTCCAAGGTCAAAATAAGTCAAATTTTGACATGGAAGTCAAGCAGAAAGTCAAAGATGATGTGGCATGCAGTGTGGGGCCCACCTCAAGTCAAATTTTCAACAGAAATTCAAAGTCAACAGAAAGTCAAAGTCAAAGTCAAATTAAAGTCAAAGCAGTCAACAAGGTTCCACGTTGAAGTGATGAAGGTTATTATAGCTTTGATTTAAATTAAGGTTAAATAAATATATAAGTGGGACCCCGCCTCAGCAAATTAGAAAAAGGAAGAGGAAGGCTTCCGTACGCTGTCCGTACGGCAGCCCAGCTGAAATTGACGCAGTTTTATAAGCAATATTAACATGGGCATGATCAGTAAGTGGGAAAGAAAATACGCTGGCAGTCATAGTTAACAGCATAAATACATTGGCAATTAGCTGAAATAGTCCAAAGAGCAATCTAAGTGGGCAGTCCATAAAATACGTACAGCTCAGCAATTAAAACATTCCGTACGGCAGCAAACAACAATTAAAACGCAGTCAGCACAATTTCCACGTGGGCAGTCAACGAAGTTAACCTGGACAGCATTGAACGTATCACATACTCCAGCATATTACAGCCAGTACTCAGCAATTAAAACGCAGGTCAGCAATCTACGTGGGCCCAGTCAAAGATATGTTCAGCAGTTTATGGTAGGTTGAACAGCAATTACATGGGCATACACAACAGCTAACGGAGGTCCATACATCAATTAAAACAACGCAGCTCAGTGGACAGCAGTTCACTCACAGCCAAATTAACGTTGGCATGCAATCAAGCAGCAGTTCATACACATGTTCATCCACAGCTTCCACGTGGGCAGCAACAGGCATATACTCAGACTTCAACACAGCAGTTTAACGTTGATATCTCAGGCAGTTAGAGCAGCAGTTATCTTCACATTGGGATTGTCATCAAGCCACTTGTCATTTCATTTCTTCATTGGGATCTTCACCTGATTGCCATTTGTCACTGGAATTTGCCTTGGGATTGTCTCCCATTTTCCTATTTATATGAGCCTTGGGCTCTTATTGTAATCATCATAGAACGAGCTATTGGGCTGGCGGAGACTCTGCCGGATTTTGTATTCAGCATTCTTATTAATAATAAAAGTCTTTGGGGTTAGCAGCTTCTCGTGTGGTGCATGTCTTGGTATATGAGGTATACTTGTGTCGTTTAATGTTCATGTGATTTTCATTTTGCTATCTAGTTGTTTTTTCAGTTTGCCTGAAGGCACTATTGTCTAGGGAGGAGAGATCTGCAACTATCTCAGATCTCTTCTGGGCTTGGTATATCTTGCACACTTGTTGTAGCTTGTCCATTCTCGGTTGAATGACAAGC
>APFE031156835.1:373555-425126 GCA_000404065.3 Pinus taeda
ACGGTTTGAAGATTGAGCCCCTGACACATCCTAGTGTCTAGGGTCGATGTATATTACCATACTAGATCACACGTAAAGTTTCGTGGAATTTGGCTAGGTCTAGGTAGGATTTTTTAATAGTTAAAATTTTCCCGCAAAACGGGATTTTTTAATTATTTTTTGTATAAAGGCATAAATAAGTGGCATTAGGAGATGCCTGGGGCGTATGACCAGTCAAAATTCATCCTCAGAGGCCCAGCATTCTCCTCGAGCCTACTTTGGGGGTCAAAAAATGACTCAGAGTCCTTCAAAAGGCAATTTTTCCAGTGACAGTGGCAAAAATGAAGAAAAAATTCAAAAAAATGAATAATTGGAAAAATTTTAAAAATTTTCCAAAGTCAAAATAAGTCAAATTTTGACATGGAAGTCAAGCATAAAGTCAAAGATGACGTGGCAAAGCAATGTGGGCCCACCACATGAAGTTTCAACTCAGCTCAACAAAAAGTCAAAGAAAAGTCAAAGTCAAAGTCAAATGGGCCAGCAGGCAAATGGAAATTTTTGAGTTACAAATTTATTTTAATTTTCAAAGGTAAAAAAAAAAAGGAGGTCATAAGATTTATTAAAGAAAATTAAGTGGGTAGGGACCCACCTCAGCCCACCATATGCAAATGGCAAAAATCCGTACGGCAGCCATCCGTATGAAATCCGTACGCTGGCCAAGTCAAAATTTACGTTGAAGATTTTCAGCTGATAACGTGGACATATAAAAGTTAACGGAGGCCAGCATTCACAGTCAGCAAATACGTGGTAGGCAAAGGTATTGATGCAGTTTTATGCGCAGTCCATGCTGGCAATTCATGTACGCACATGCTAAAAGACTCCCACCTCAGTCCGTACGCTGTCCGTACGGCAATCAACAGGCAGTCAACAAGCAATCCACGGCCAGCACATCTGTTACGTACAGCAAGTCAACACAGTATGTATACGCAGGTTTTTAAGTGGGCATCCGTACGCTGTCTCAGCTCCACGTTGGCAGTTAACAGGTACATACAAATAGTCAACGGGTCAGCACAGCAGTTTGCACATGATTTTAGCACGGCTGTTATATTGGCAGCCAGTTTACAGCAGTCTACAGCCAGTTAACATAGCCACAAACAGCTAGTTAGACCGCAGCTAAGGTGGGCAGCTATCAGCATTTAACAAAGTTTATTATCAGCAAGTTTACATGGAGTTTGACGGCAGTTTTAGAGGCAGCCAAGCAACAACAATTATCTTCACACATGGCAGCCACATGTTCAGTCAATCAGCAGTCATCTTCACATTGGGATTGTCATCTAAGCCACTTGTCATTTCATTTTTCATTGGGATCTTCACCTAATTGCCATTTGTCATTGGAATTTGCCTTGGGATTGTCTCCCATTTTCCTATTTATATGAGCCTTGGGCTCTTATTATAGATCATAGAACGAGCTATTGGGCTGGCAGAGACTCTGCCGGATTTTGTGTTCAGCATTCGTATTAATAAATAAAAGTCTTTGGGGTTAGCAGCTTCTCGTGTGGTGCATGCCTTGGTATATGAGGTATACTTGTGTCGTTTAATGTTCATGTGATTTTCATTTGCTATTTAGTTGTTTTTCATTTTGCCTGAAGGCACTATTGTCTAGGGAGGAGAGATCTGCAGCTATCTCAGATCTCTTCTGGGCTTGGTATATCTTGCACACTTGTTGTAGCTTGTCCATTTCTCGGTTGAATGACAAGCTCAACTTGGTATCTATATGCCAAGTCCCTTGTTGCACTAACAATTTGTTTGCAAGTGTTTTCTGCGTTTTCAAGCGACAGGTTTGCCAGCTCTGTTGGAGGGCGAGGACTTCTTCGGCGGGAATAGTCACCTCCCAGGATACCAAGGATCCCACATGCTGTTCAAGCCATCAAGCTCTTAAGACACCAAAAAAAAAGATTTACTCAAGAGGGAAGTACCCTGATCTCTTAGCTTCGTTTCTATTTTGAAAGTCAAAGCAAATTTTCCCTTTTCATCTAAAAGCATTCGTTTCCATTTTGAGCATAAAAATAAGTACAAACAAAAATATTTTCGTTTCCGAAATAACAACGTTATAAGGCACTGGTCATTTGTGTGGTACATGTTCATCGTATGGTTAATGGCTATTGTTTATATTTCGTTTTGATTTTAGATCTCAGATTGACAATCTTATTTAACGCAAATAATCCTCCTAGAACTTTTCATCTTAGCTTTAGGCTTAACTTTCCATTTAGGGACCACCCCCCTTAGCTAGCCTAGGAGATAGCTAAAACGGAGAGAGTTGGGAGCAGTGTGACAGCCCCTTCTCTGAGTTCCCTGCCACCAACCACACCTTGTGGGGTTGAAGGCTTTTCTCGCTAACTGTGTAGGTAGGTGCGGGCGGCAGGGTCAACAGAACCAAAGATAACCCCTGTGCAAAAACCCTAGCTTCAATTTCCACGTGGGAGAGAGAACTAGCCCAAGCACTTCGACTTCCTTCAACCTCTTCTTTTTCCTTCTTCCTCTTCTTGTCCTCTTCTTTGCATAGAATGAGAGTTGAGCGATTGATCCTTTGGAGGATGAGTTCCTCTCTTTTATATAGGCCTCTTCAAGGGTAGACGTGACCCTTCATTTAGGCCGACTTGACAACTTCTAGGTCGACTTGATCTTGGAGGGCATTTCAACACTTGAAAGACAAAATTATTTTTTCTTTACAAGATACAATGTACCCATTGGGGTCTTCAATATATGACAATGACTCTTAGACCTAGGAAAAACCCTAGAAACACTCAATGGGTGCTTGACCCATAAAATAAAAGAACATGAGCATGAAACCTATGCTCATATAATAATAATTTATTTTCATTTTATAATTTACAAGAATATATTTCATACTTATGAATACCGAACCTAGTTACACATTTTTCAACAAGAGATTCTGAGGAGGTTTCATATGCAGGATTGCAAGCCCATGGCCACGCCTCTAGTCACAAACTCAAGGAAGGTGGATGCTAGCAAAGCAGAGCAAGTAGATGCTACATTATACAAGCAGCTCATCGGTCATGGATTTATTTGGTCAACACAAGGCCTTGTATTTGTTTTGCAGTAAACTAGTTGAGTCAGCGCATGATGGAACTGATCGAAGTGTTGATAAATCTATAGGGCAGTAGTTGGGATGATTTCTCTATCTATGATAATTGCTTATGATTTCTTTTTGCTTTTTCTTACTTCTTAGCTTCTTCTCTTATTATTATGTTTGTTCTTATCATCAAATAACTATCAAAACAAGAAGAACAATAGTACACAAGAACACAAGATATAGGCTGCAAGCCAGGGCCAAAACCTCTCCACTTGGGAGGTAAACCCGTAAATATCTTCTCTTCTTATAGATTCTTCAATTGACAAATTCCAAGACCTCTACACCAAGACCAATACCCTTCCAAGACCAAATCTGACCTCTTCCGATGATGTGCTTCCTTTGTCCAAGTCAAACCTAGTTAAACCTTTTCCAACAGCACTAATTAGAACCCCAGCTTCAAAATTTCAGCCTCTACTGCAGGTTTGAAATTTTCAACCCCCCCTACAACTACTGTTGCATCCATATGCAAGTGAAATTTAGCCTTCCAAGGCCTCCCAACAACTTTGGTTGCCTTGCTTCCTTGTGTAGGGATAGTAGGTGACCTATTAGGCCTTATTCCAGCAAATTTGATCCTCTTCCAACAAATAGAGAATTTTGACCTTGAAACAGCAAACCCTAGCCTTCCTTCTTTGCACGTGTGAAAGAGAATTAGCCCAAAAACTTCTTTCCTTCGTCCTCCTTCTTCACTAGCATTCTTGTGCTTCTCCTTTGCTTGTATGAGTGAGAAGTGAATATGTCCCAAGGAGGTCGAGTTCCTTCCTTTATATAGGCTTCTTAAGGTGGACGTGGCTCCTCAAAATAGGTTGACTTCTTAGCTACCAGGTCGACTTGGCGTTGAAGGGTATTTTGACACTTTTAATTACAAAAATAGTTATTTTTACAAATCACAATGTGCCTGATGAAGTCTTCAACATATGACAATGACTCTTTTGACTTCTTGGCCTAGGACAGACACTAGAAGCACTCAATAGGTGCTTGACCTCTAAAATAAAAGACCTTGAGCATGAAACCCATGCTTCAAAATAACAATAATAAATTTTATTTTATTTTAGTAAACAAAAATCAAAAGTACATTTGAAGGCAGTAATGATGAAGAGAAGAAGCATGTGGCTCCTAAAGAAGAAGTTACAGGCCCTTCCACACCCTCAAATCATCCTGAAGATCATGAAGAAATGCAAGGACCTTGGGAACCGTTGGATCCTGTGGCTATTCCAGTGATCCAAAATGGATTTTGGATAGACTCCTGAGTCTAAGTGTTCCTTGCAAAGGAAAATGAAAGTCCAAGGAAGTTCCTGGACATAGCCCCATTGCAGAGATCTTTTCATTCTGAATCTACTGCAACTTGAAGGGGAAAAAATGAAAATGGACTTAGGATGCAGAAGCTATCACCAAAAGAAGATGCCCTATGTTCTTTAGAAAAAGAGGAAAAATCCTCTAAATGGGCCAAAAACCCTTATAAAGAGAAATCGCATCGGACTAGGGCAAAAGAGCGGACTTAAGTGGAAAGGGGAGAAACCCCCTATCATCGATCCCCGACATATCGGGTCGGAGGCAGACATGCGATAACATAAGGGTCGGGCCGATCCAATACTACGATCGCCAAAATCGACGAATTGGCATCAACGATGGCATGGGGCTTAAGGCAGGACCCCAGGCGAGTGACGTTGTGATCGCCGAAATCGGCAAATCAACATCGACCTAGGCCATGCCATATGGAAAAACCTCGATTCTATGCGATATGCGATTGTGATCAATCGCATCGCAATATCGCGTCGGAGCATTGCAAAGTGGAGCTAAATAGATATATATATTATATATATAGATATGCGATGCAATGGCTGGATCCGATGGAATTATGAACCAGATTTTAAGTATATTGAATTCCGTAAAACGACATTTTTCTATGTATTTTCGTGTTTTCGTTGAATAAATGAAAAGCGAAGGAAAGGCGTCGATGCGATGAAACTGGACTCGCAAGGGTTTGTAAATGCAGTTGCATAACATTTCAAGTCCGCCATAAAGCCATTTTTGCGATGTTTTCAATGTTTTAATGTATTTTTCAAATACATAGGGAAACCATGAAACGAGCGGGATTTTGGGCGGGCCGTAGGCGGTAAGTGGTTTTGGCCGGGCTCCGCCCGAGCCCATACACTGGCTGCCACGTGGCTAGGCGCCAGAGAGAGAAACCCACCCGAAATCAATAATAGTCGTTGATCAACGATTAATTGCGATGGCACCTGAAGACGGATCCGAAAGGATATAAAGCAGAATTAATGATTTTTGAAGTCTAATAGACTGTGTTTGGCCGGATTTTTACAGGTTTTCTGTGTATTCTCTGTGTAAATAGAGAACGACCATTTTTGGGATTTCAAAGGCACCAATGATCCATTCCGTTATAGAACTGGTGGCCACCATCCCTGAAGGCGTTTAGCAATTATTGCTAACGCCCAGAGGGGGATTTGAGCGAACAGAGGCCAGGAGCCAAAGAGCCCAGAAGAAGAAACGAACGGACAACGCCAATTGGATTAAGAGCCATAGAATGACAGAGACAGAGAGAAAGTTGAAGGCAGGGCTGAAACAAGAGCGCAGAAGGTTAAGCCAAAGCAGGAAGCTAAGGCAAAAGAGAGCAGCGCAGAAAGGGAAGGCAAAGAGAATGCAGAGCTAATGCGCAAAGCTGCCAAGTGGAGTCTCTTGGAAATCAAGTGAAAAGCCCGAGAGCTATCATTTGCAGAGAGGCAGAGCCAAAGCCGGGAACCAAAGCAAGAGCCGAGGGCCAGAAAGCCAAGAGCTCCAGAGCCAGGGAGAGATGGTATTCTAAGCCCATTGTTTCTGTGTAAAACAATAGAGTTGAGCCAAAAACTTGTAAAAGGACTTTGCCATAATCCCAGAGAGCCTAGTTGAGTTGACTAGAGCTCATGGAGACGTAGCCCAAGAGTTTTGGGTGAACACCTAATTAAATCGTTGGCCTGTGTGTTGTTTTATTGCTGCATTATATTTGTTGCTTTAGTTGTTGTTATATCAGTTCAAGCAAATAGACTTAAAAACACATAAACAGTCAACAATAAACCTAAGCATACATCTTATTTTCACGCACATATTTAATTCCGCATTGGTTAATCATGAAGACTTGGGAATAAATAAGCTTTGGAAGTGGGAGAGGTTCTTGTAAGTTCGACAAGAAGCCTAAGTGCTCCATTTTCAGATCAGGCGATATCAGAGCTTAAGATTGATTAACTACGCCTTCAAAGGAAGGTTATATCAGAATGCTTGATTGACATAGCAAAGATTGCTTGTCTAAAAGGTGTTTAAACAGTTAGAGGTTGATTGTATGCTTGTTTGCAGACTGACTATTGTTTGAGTTTGCAAAGGTGAAGGGAAAGTTGTTGATAGCTCAGTTCAGGAAGGACAAGAAGGAAGAAGGGCTGAAGGCATTCTTCTATTCCAAAGGACCTCAAGGCAGTCCTTAAAGCATAAAAGGTTTGTTGCAAAAGGTCGCTTAAATAAGCTCTTTATTAATCTTGCTTGAAGTTCTTTTGTTCATTGGTATAATGACAACTTTTACAAGTGAATCCTCAAATTCCTCCTTCATCACAAGACTTTATGATGGAGACTTGAAGCAAGACTTATTCATCATGATGGACAAGGTGAGAGAAATGTATGAGGATGGAAGGAAGAGCAGCATACTTAGAGAGCACTTGAATTCCATGAAGGAAGAGAAGCAGTTGCTTTCTGACTAACTGCAAGAAATGGAGAGGCAACTTCATATTGCAAATATGAACCTGAAAAGGATGCATGAGTTGGAATCAAAACTCTTTGTTGCCAAAGAAGCCTTGGTCAAGTATCAGCTTGAAGAAGAGGTAAGCCATTCCAGTTTGTCTTCAAATTCCTCTAAGAATGCTTATATTGGTTCTCTTGAAAAACATACCAAAAGCATAGGTTCCAAGCTAATGTCCAAGATGGGCTATGAAGGAAAAGGCTTGGGTAGACATGCACAAGGTATAGTTGAGCCAATAATAATTGAGGAAAAGCCCAAGTATTTGGGTCTTGGCCATGGACAAGCTTATGGTGAAAGTTCCAACACTGCCATGAAGACCATTAAAACAGCTCCAAGAAGGAGTTGCATTGCAGGTCTTCAAGAGTGTGAAGGTTGTATTCAGGAGGAATGCAATAGCTTGAAACATCATTAGCAGGATGCAGGTGTTCAGAAGCACACACTTGAACCAGAGAGTTGGGGAGACTCAAACAGCCTTGAAGAGATTGATGGGGTTCCAAAGGGAGCCACTTCTTCATTTGCTTCACCTCCTCATGAAGGCAATAAAGGTGAAAGAGAAAAGTATAAATCTGGTTCTAATCATATTCCTTTTGATTTTGCAAAGCATGATAAATTTCCACATAAGCATGGGAAAATAATTGCATGTTCCTTTTGTGGTTTGGATAACCATCATGTTTCTAGATGTTGGAAGAGAATGGCCACATATAGGAAACTTTTGAAGGAAATGAAGCAAAAAGCCAAAAGTCCATTGGACAAGGCAAATCACGCTGACAAGAGGATGCACATGTGTTGCACTTACTACCATAAGCAAGGGCATCTTGTTGAAAGGTGTTGGACTCTGAATCCAACAATGCTTCCACAAAAGCTGAAGAAAATGGAAAGAGAAGATGGCAGAAATGGAAAGGAAGATTCCATGACTGATGTGTCTCAGGATGATTCACATGTTGATGCTGATGTGCAGACAAAGGTAGTACCTTTGAAAGGGATTGGTCAGAAATGGCTAGAGTTCTTATCCAATTAAGATTGCATGTCTATTGATGCATCTATTTGCATTTCTTTGTTAATGAATGCAAGTTGCAGGTTTCTACCAAGAAGGTGAATGGAAAAGCTGAGTAGGAGACTCACTTTATTGCTGCAACATTATATTTCATTTCAGCTTCGAAAGTACAGTGTACTTAAGTGAAAGTTGAAGGATGAAATGCATGCATGAGCATGATGTGCATGGACACAGGGATGTTGATGTTTTCCTTGTTTTGAACATATATGTGTAATTAACTTGTAGGGTTGATTGCCTTGACATGCATGTGATGCAATGTTGACTTGGGAAAAGTTAACTTGGTCTCTAAGATGGAGATAATAATGAAGTGTTTCATCTTTTGAAAGGAGTCCTAATGGTCTTTTTCTACATGCTTGACTTGAAGGGTCATTTGTTTAAAGGCATGTTTTGTGGGCTTGTTATCTAGTCCATCATTTGTATGCAGATGTAAGACATGGAGGTGTTCACAAGCTGTGAAATCTGTTTCTTTTGTTGAAGCAGGAGTTTAGGCCATCCAGTTGTTGTTTGTATTTCTATTGTTGTTAACAGTTGTTGACAGCTTGTCAAACAGATACAAATGAAAGTTTTGTGGAGCAGATGAACTTCACATTTGTTTGAGCCACCTTGGATCAATGATCAAGGCAGAGAAGTTCAAACTACCTTCTATGACCATTTCAGCAGGAGTTTTGCAGGAAGGCAAGGAGGAAGATAGTTCTCCCCAAGAATAACTGGCACATCTAGAAGGGAAAGTGGTCAAAGGCTTTGGTTCAGAGGCACTATGCGAAGGCAAGAGTGTGGAGGTTGAAAGAAGAGGGTGTTGTTACTCTCATTTACTGTTCAGATCAATATATCAGTCTTTTGGAGACCAAAAGTTCCTTTAGTGGGAAGGCGTGATCCAAAATGGATTTTGGATAGACTCCTAAGTCTAAGTGTTCCTCACAGAGGAAAATGAAAGTCCAAGGAAGTTCCTGGACATAGCCCCATTGCAGAGATCTTTTCATTCTGAATCTACTGCAACTTGAATGGGCAAAAATGGACTTAGGATGCAAAAGTTATCACCAAAAGAAGATGCCCTATGTTCTTTAGAAAAAGAGGAAAAATCCTCTAAAATGGGCAAAAAACCCTTATAAAGGGAAATAGCATCGGACTAGGGGAAAAGAGCGGACTTAAGTGGAAAGGGGAGAAACCCCTGATCGCCAATCCCCGACATATCGGGTCAGACGCAGACATGCGATAACATAAGGACCGGGCCGATGCAATACTGCGATCGCCGAAATCGGCGGATTGGCATCGACGACGGCATGGGGCTTAAGGCAGGACCCCGAGCCAAGCGACATTGCGATCGCCGAAGTCAACAAATCGGCATCAACCTAGCCCATGCCATATGGAAAGACCTCGGGTCTATGCGATATGCGATTGCAATCAATCGCATCGCAATATCGCGTCAGAGCATTACAGAGGAGCGGGGCTATATATATATATATATATAGATATGCGATGCGATGGTCGGACCCGACGGAATTATGAACCAAATTTAAAATATATTGAATTCCGTAAAACGACATTTTCTATGTATTTTCGCGTTTTCGTTGAATAAACGAAAAGCGAAGGGAATGCGCCGATGCGATGAAACCGAACCCGAAAGGGTTTGTAAATGCAGTTCCATAACATTTCAAGTCCGCCATAAAGCCATCTTTGCAATGTTTTCAATGTTGTAATGCATTTTTCAAATACAAATGGAGACCACGAAACGAGCGGGATTTCGGGCGGATCGTAAGCGGTAAGTGGTTTTGACCGGGCTCCGCCCGAGCCCATACACTAGCTGCCACATGGCTAGGCGCCAGAGGAAGAAAACCACCCTTTTCGAGTGGGTAATCTGCGCGTGTTAGCCACCCGAAATCAATAATAGTCGTTGATCAACGCTTACTTGCGATGGCGCCCAAAGACTGATCCGAAAGGATATAAGGCGGAATTAATGATTTTTGAAGTCCAATGAACTACGTTTGGGTGGATTTTTACAGGTTTTCTGTGTATTCTCTGTGTAAACAAAGAACGACCATTTTGGGGATTTCAAAGGCACCGATGGTCCATTCCATTACAGAACAAGTGGCCACCATCCCTGAAGGCGTTTAGAAATTATTGTTAACACTCAGAGGGGGATTTGAGCGGACAGAGGCTGGGAGCCATAGAGCCTAGAAGAGGAAACAAACGGACAGCGTCGATTGGCTTAAGAGCCACAAAATGATAGAGACAGAGAGCAAGTTGAAGGCAGGGCTGAGACAAGAGCGCAGAAGGTTAAGCCAAAGAAGGAAGCTAAGGCGAATGAGAGTAGCACAAAAAGGGAAGGCAAAGAGAATACAAAGCTAATGCGCAAAGCAGCCGAGTGGAGTCACTTGGAAGTCAAGTGAAAAGCCTGAGAGATGTCATTTGCAGAGAGCTAGAGCCAGAGCAAGAGCCAAGGGCCAGAAAGCCAAGAGCTTCAGAGCCAGGGAGAGATGGTGTTCTAAGCCCACTGTTCCCGTGTAAAACAATGGAGTTGAGCCAAGAGCTTGTAAAAGGACTTTGCCATAATCCCAGAGAGCCTAGTTGAGTTGACTAGAACTCATGGAGACGTAGCCCAAGAGTTTTTGGTGAACTCCTAATTAAATTGTGTTTCCTATGTGTGTTGTTTTATTGCTGCATTATATCTGCTGCTTTAGTTGTTGTTATATCAATTCAAGCAAATAGACTTAAAAACACATAAACAGTCAATAATAAACCTAAGCATACACCTTATTTTCAAGCACATATTTAATTTCGCATTGGTTAATCATGAAGACTTGGGAATAAATAAGCTTTGGAAGTGGGAGAGGTTCTTGTAAGTTAGACAAGAAGCCTAAGTGCCCCATTTTCAGATCATCCAGAAACTAGAAAATGAACAGCTTGGCTCAAATCTACTTTGCAGGATGCATGACATACAGCTCCACAAGGCAACTTCAAGGAATCGAAGAGACCTAAGAGGTATTTTGGTTATTCAACATTAATGACTAAGTTGATTGATTCCAAACCTTTCAACTTCAAGGAAGTAGCCAACCAACAAGTCTGGAACGATGCAATGGTGGAAGAATACCAAACTATTATGAAGAATGATGCCTGGGAGATTATTCCAAGATCTAAAGGAAAGTATGTGGTAACCTCAAAGTGGATGTATAAGATCAAGCATGCAGTTGATGGGAGCTTTGGAAAATACAAGGCAAGATTTGTAGCTAGAGGGTTCTCCCACAAAGAGGGAGAAGATTATGATTAAACCTTTGCACTGGTTGTCAGGTACACCACGAATAGATCTTTTGTTTCTCTTGCTTCATTTATGGGATGGAAGTTACATCAGATGGATGTGAAGACAACTTTCATCAATGGTGTGATTGAGGAAGATGTGTACATAGAGCAACCTCAAGGTATTGAGGTTCATGGGAGAGAATCTCACATGTGCAGATCGAAGAAGGCCTTGCATGGACTCAAGCAAGCACCGAGAGCTTGGTATTCTAGAATTGATGGATATCTTATGAGAGTTGGCTTCTCTAAGAGTGTTGTTAATCCAAACCTTTATATCAAGGTTGTGAAGGGTGAGCTTGTGATGCTACTACAATATGTTGATGATTTGTTCCTGACAGGTGTTGAGCATCTTATTGTTCAGTGTAAGAGAAGTTGGCCTCTGAGTTTGACATGAAGGATCTTGGCTTGATGCATTACTATTTGGGATTGGAAGTATGGTAGAAACCTAGTGAAATCCTTCTCGAACAAGGAAAATATGTCATCAAGATCCTTCATAAGTTTGGAATGATGGAAATCAAGTTTATGGCAACTCCTATGGTGACGAATCTGAGAAAGGTAAGGGATTCTAAGTCTGATCTGATTGATCCATCCATGTACACAAAATTGATTAGATCGTTGATATATTTGGTTAATACTAAGCGAGATATTTGCTTTGTAATGAACATCTTGAGCCAGTTCCAAATGGAACCAAGACATGAGCATTGGATTGCAGCAGAGCATATATTGAGATATTTGTGTGGTGTTGTTGACTATTGTTTGAAATATGCCTCAAGTGGTGACATACAGTTGCAGAGATATACGGATTCTGACTAGGCAGGGAGTGCATATGACAGGAAGAGTACATCTGGTGTGTGTTTTAGCTTGGGTTCTGCTATGATATCCTGGATGAGCAAGAAGCAGACATCTATCTCACTTAGTACTACAAAAGTAGAGTATATTGCAGCTTGTTTTGCATGTCGTGAGCGAGTATGGCTTCGTAAGTTGCTCTCTAGATTGTTTGATTAGATGTTGGAACCAATTGAGCTATTTTGTGACAATCAAAGTTGCGTGAAGCTAACAGAAAATCCTTTGTTTCATGGTAAGTCGAATCATATTGAGATCAAGTACCACTATAATCATGATATGGTGCAGAAGGGGGCAATGAGGCTCTAGTACATTCCCACTGATGAGCAAACAGTTGATATTCTTACAAAGCCTCTATCTCGGGCGAAGTTTGTATACTTCAGGAAAAAGCTTGGACTTAAGGAGAACCTCTCTATTAGTGAAAGGGAGTGTTGATGTGATATCAATAGGGACATGGTTCAAACTATTAGTGACAACATTATCATGTCTAGACTATTGACAACAAGGCCAGGAGAACTACCCGGACTGTTGGTGAGATAGCATGAGGGACGAACATTCTAGAGAAGAATGGTCCCTGAGGCCCGAACACTCAATGGAGTGGGTCCCTTTTCAGCATCATGGCCTAGAGTGATGCCTTTGGATTTGGGACATGGGTGTCCCTAGGACTTGACCATGGGTGATGGCAACCCTAGACTAGTCGATGTACCATGAGGTGAGGTGCCAACCAGATCATGGTGACTAGTTGAATGAGTACCATTAGTTAGGACTCTAGGAGTGCTAACCTGCGTTGTGCTACATATTGGATGATGATGATGTTGATGTAGGTCAAGTGTGTCGACCAAGATGATGATGTTATCTATGAGTTGTACATGTCCTTAGAGAAATCACATATATAGAGAACATTTGGATAGTCATTATGAATACCTCCCTAGCTAAGTGGGAGTGTTGAATTTTATAGATATGGTCAGTGTTCAAAGTATTCATTTGGATTTGTAATAACAAAATATAAATTATACTTGCAAAAGAAAAATTATTTGAAGCATGTTCTTCATGCTTGCCCAGGTCGAAGAACTGGGAATGGCAGAAGGCATGACATGGGCTAAAGAAACATTGGTTGGCTTGCTTCATCTTAGATCTGCCTGCCCCCTACTTGTCGCCTTATAGATTTAATCTTGATGCTCACCTGATACCTTTTACCTTTAACTTCATTACTTGAGGATTTGTTAGGTGGTTGGAATTATTGGGTGGAAAACCATCCCATAGATGTGAGAGCTTGGATCACTGAATAAAGAAATTATATATTGTTTTCTATTCAAACAAAAAAAAATTAAGGCATTTCTTCATGATCTTATAAAGAGCTGGAAAATAAAAATTGAATTTGTATGTTAGACACCACAAGATGCCCAAGTCGGCCTCCCAGTTATGAAGTCAGCCCTATCTAAGAGGCACATATTCGACCCTTCCAATGTGTATATATAGAGACCACTTGTCTCCACTCCAAGCACAATTCGCATATCATCTTCAATTGTATTTTCGATGCAGCATAGTGAAGGAGGTAGAAAAAGAAGAAGCTCGAGTTACGGAAGAAGAAGAATTTGAATTGAAGATATTGCCTACTCACACATGTGATCTTCTGTTGCCCTCGCACGTGTGTATTATAGGTCCGAAATTTTGTGGTAAAGTCAGGTCAAAGGTCCAAAATTTTGAGATAAAGGAGAGGTCAAAATTCAGCCCTAGTGCAAACCTCGTTTGAGTTTGAGGAGAGGGTTCTTGAAGTGATTTGGTGAAGTTTTGACTTGGCATCTTGAGGCAACTTGTGGTTGTCATCTTGCTAGTTAGTTTGACTTTGATGTGCTCTTATTGCATTGATTCTCTAAGGGAAAGGTTGGTTGGGTTTTTCCCCTTAGTGGGTTTTCCCAGTGTAAAACCTTCTTGCCTCTGTGTGCATTGTGATCTCTATTGCTCTATTGGTTGAATTTTTGAAGGTATAATTGCTTAATAATAGATTGAAAAGACAAAATAATCACCTAAATCATTGAAAGTAATTATCAAGTCTTAGAAATAAAGTACATGTATCTTTTGTATTAGAAAAATTAACAAACTCCAATCCAAGGAAATAGTGCATCAGCCCCATATCCTTCATCTCAAGCTCGCTTGCGAGATCTCTCTTGCACTCCTGGATGAGCTTATCTACACCTGTCTAGAGTAGATCATCCACGTACAACATAAAATGAGCGGTTCACCTCCAAAAACAATGTAGTATTGGTTGGGCTCTGCTTCACTCTTAGTGAATCCCAATCCCTGGAAGTAACTGTCAATACAAACATACCATGCTCGTGGAACCCTGTTTGAGCCCATACAAGGCTCTCTTGATTCAACAGATGTGAGTCTCCCTATGACATGTCTCAAACCCCTCTGACTACTCAATATTAATCTCCTACTCAACAACCCATTGAAGAACGTTGTTTTAACGTCCATCTAGTGGATCTTCCATCCCATGTGAGTTGCAATGGTTAAAATGGTCCTGACAAATGAATATCTAGCCACCGGGGCAAATGACTCGTTATAGTCGATGCCCTCTACCTGCGAGAACCCCTTGGCCACAAATCTTGCCTTATATTTCTCGATGCTCCCATCAACCCTGCTTGATCTTGTAGACCCAGCGAGAGCCCACCACGAATTCTCTCTCAGGTCTCGGTACCACCTCCCAGACATTATTCATGATGGAGGCATGCTCCTCCACCATGGCATCTCTCCACACCTGCTAAGTGGTTGCCTCGTAGCTGGAAGGCTCTGCATCCAATAATTCAATCATTAGTGCCATATACCTTATGTACCTCTATGGTTTTCTACTCTGTCGAATTGATGTACTAGCACCAACTCGCTCATGCACTTCCTGGATCAACTTCACTACGCATCTCACTCTCCTTCTCCATGTGCTAGGAGTCATGGCCTAAGTGGCCTCCATTCTCTCTTCCACCTGCGTGTCCCTCTCGTCCTCATGCTACTCAACTTGCCCGTCAATGTGTACAGTGGTAGTCTGATGTGTTGGATGAGCCTCTTGCTTCAGAGCCTACTACTCCTCGTCCTGCACTATACCATGCTCACGCTCTTCCTCCTCAAACTTCACATCTCTCTTGATGACGTCTTCTTGAATTGGTACATATGACTTGTACGAGTTAATTGTCTCGATGAATCCCACGAAGATGCCCTTCTCTGTTGTGGCCTCCAACTTTGAACTTTTTTCTGTTGGTACATGGCAATACACCAGGCTGCCAAATATACGAAAATGTGAAACATTCGGTCTCTTGCTTGTAAGGGCCTCCTCTGGTGTAACTCGCCCCAACACTCTATGTGGGCTCCAATTCTGCAAGAAAACTGTTGTATTGATGATCTGTAATTGCGGAATTAGATTGATACCTAACACTTGGCAAGTTCTCAATGGGTCTTTCTTAAACAGTTGTTTAATTTAGTTGAACAAACTAACCATAAAGGACTCAACAACTATAAACATGCAATGTCAAAAAGAAAGACACCAAGATTGTTGACAGAGTTCACCCCTCTTGGGCTACATCTCCGGGCCCTGCTCTAAAAGGCTAGTCCGCTCGTATTTCAGTGAATAGAAAGAGGTACATAAATATAGTTGTTTCAATTGTGGCTATTTCCCTTACACTGGAAATGTTCTCCTTCAGAGAACTCTCGCAAAATTACATGACAACCTACAACTGCCTTGTCAATTACAGCAAAATATAGTCTTATAAATTTGACTTTGACCTCTACTGAAATCGAGTATTCAAGTTTCAACAATACATTGATTTTTACCTCGTCTCTACTTGTCTAAGTGAGACATAATTCATGTACAAATTCCGGCAGAATTTGTTGCTACTGCTAATGAACAAGCATTGTCGTTGAATTTGGAACAAGCCAAAACCCCAGTTTTGGTTATTCAATTGCTCAAATAGGCTTCAGGATGCTTTCGGAAAGCCAGAACCTAGCTTTACCAAATACTCAAGCTACTCCACACCTCCGAATGATGCAGTGGCTTTACCCTCTTGGCGCTTCAAACTGCACTTCGATAGCACTCTGGCTTGTTAGACTTCCTCCAAAAAGGCTTCACTAAAAAACTCGCCTCTACTTCCTGGATCTATCTTCTGAATCTTGCTTTTGGATGGTACTACGACCTCCTTTTATATTATTCCCTAATGCTAATTTTGGAGTTTTGTTTTTAACAATTTAACAACTTTTGGCTATTCGAATAAATTCAAGATAGCGCCATTATATTGCCAAACCATATGCATTTGAATCATTGGACCGCCAATTTCAACTTAACCTTAAATTTTTGAATGTTTAAGACTTTGCATAACAAACATAACAAAGTTGGTTTAGGGTGGCGCACTTCCGTTGGCCATCGTTTTAAAACTTTGGTATAACCTTTGCCATATCAAAAACACTAAAACGAGTTAGATTGCGATCCATTGAGACATAGCCATGCCACATTTGCCACCCGATGTCGTCGTGCCAACTTGGCTCTGTCGAGTCACTGGATCGAGCCTTGCTCCCGTCGGTTTCGTGCCATAACTTACCAGTTTTCACAACCCGTGGCACCTACCCTCGTGATTCTTTGAGCTGACGTTTGATTGGACGATGTGTGCTATGTCTCGATGGCGTTTGCTCACTGGATCACCTTTCCGCACTGTCTTGCCATACAACCCGAGACTTCCATAACTACAATGACATGCCACCTTACTACGCTTATGTTGCCATATATCCTGACTTCTAGTTCGGTGCCATAACTGCGATGAACAAGCCACCTTACTGCACCTTTGTTGCCACATAACCCAACTTCCAGTTCGGTGCCACAAATGCGATGAACAAGCCACCTTACTGCGCCTTTTTTGCCACATAACCTGACTTCCAGTTCGGTGCCACAACTACAATGACATGCCACCTTGCTGCACTTCTGTTGCCACATAACCCGACTTCCAGTTCGGTACCACAACTGTGATGACATTCCATGTCTCCAGAACTCCATTGGCTTGTATCTAAGTTTAGATGTCATTTAAAATCTCCGCCATTTGCTTATAGGTTGGCAACCTATATCTTTGTCATAAGATTTAACATATCGCTTTGACTTTAATAATTCCACACCACATTGATCCACTCCATGGTTTATGATAAATTAACATGGGTTTGATACATACGCTATTTTAGTATTTAGGTCATATACCATAGTTCCGCTCCTAAACCATACATTAGGTTGTAGCTTAGGTTTATAACCATATGCCATAGTTATACCTTACCTCCCTTATCCTCAATGTTGTACCTTTCTTTTGCAAGAAACATGTAGCTAGCTTGTTGGTAAAGGTGTTTGCAGGAGAGAGTTGAGGTTGCAAGTTCAATCCCCTTAGAACCTTGCACGCATATATAGCTTTTAAAATGCCATGGAGAGGCCACATGGTAGCCATTCATTGGCCCACATGGCGCTCCTTTTCTTTGCACTCAAGTAACACATATCAACCAACAGTAATTTGGTAAATGAACTAATTGGCGTATTTGACATTGACCTGAGGTAAATGCTAACTTCGACTTTTACCTGATTGCAGTAAACACTTCAACGGAGATTTTCTTCCTTGTACGGAGGCCAAATGCGAATCTGGAGATATACCACTAGAATCAGTAAGTCGAGCTCTTCAACTTAACGTTGATTTCGTGAGCAACTGGGCCAGTCAATTTTTGCACAAGTCCAAAACAGTTTTGCTACCTAGGACCATCTTGGTCGTGTAGCAAACTTCGACCTGACTTACAAGATCCACTCTGGATCAATTGAAAGCCTCAACCCATAGAAACTTGGGCAACCCCTAGTCACGCAACATGGTTTTGGCCACTCAAACTATGGCCCTGTCTTTGCGCTCTGCCACCTCGTTCTGATGAGGGTTGTATGGTGTGGTCAACCCCCTCCTGATGTCGTCCTTGGCACAAAACTCCTTGAATGCATTTGAGGTTTATTCACCATTGTTATATAACCTCAACGCCTTGATTTTCTTGCCAATCTAGTTCTCAACTTCATCCTTCTTCTTCATGAAGGATATCCAAGTCTTTGTCAAGTGAGCATCTATGAAGGTGACATAATATTTGTACCCCATGAGGGTCATTGAAGAGGAGGGATCACAAACATCTAAATGAATTTTTCCCATTCGGGTCCACGTGTCCATTGGGTCCACATGGGGTTAGCCTCCCCCTCCCCATGTCCACACCTTCGGTCAGGCCGGGAACGATACCTAGGAGGTTGATGCAACTAAAAAAAGAAAAGGAAAAAGCATAATTTGGCCACTCTCAACAGGAAATATACCACAAAACGCAAAAGATGGTTGGGAACATACAAATTTAGTATGTGGGCAAAAGCCAAACATGAGCTCTAACCCTTATTTATTGCCATCACCGTGGTTCCTATGGACCCCTAGATGAGCACTCTCCACATTGAGGAACCCATGAATGTTCCAACCCTTCATGGGTAATGAAATGCCCCAACTTACAAGAGGGTATCCACTACTCTATCCCCCACATCATGCTCTCATCTTGTGAAGCCCCGAGTAGATCTGAAGAAAAATCAATCAAAGGCAAAAGGCGTATGAAAGGTGGAGAAACAAAGTTCAGGTAACTCATGTACCACAATTTGCTCCCTCCTACCCTCGTATACCCAAGTATGGGGTTCCCTTATTATAGTTACCCTTGTACCATGGCATGTGGCTTGGAGTATTCCCTTAATCCCAACTTCGTTCCATCACTATATCATTTGCCACCTACCACCTGATGGATGTACCATGGACATGTCACCCCCTTTAAAGGTTGAAACCACCTAATAGGGCCCTTGATTAACCCCCTTATTGAGTTAGGAGACATTTGTACATGCCAAGGCCCACTATGGAAGGCAATGCCACCATGAAGTGTCCCATTGATTCCATGACCTGTAAGTTCTTTTACTTGATTATTCTAATCATTTGTTGTATTAGAAGGCAAGGGGACACATTGGATCTTATGTAGGATTGTAGGTGGGTCTCCAATTGGGGTTTGGTCTCCCTATACGGGGCCTTATCCCTCTAAAGGGCCACATTGGAACTTTTAGGATGAGCATTGAGAGCTAAGTTACATGAAGCACTGAAACGTTTCGAAGTTCCCGAAACATGAACATTTATAAACATCACCTCCCAAAAATGGAAACGTCGGTCGAAACATCATATATATATATATATATATATATAAAGAAATGTATAAATAAGTGAATAACACATTATCTTGCAAGGAAAGAGGGAATAAGACCCATAGATGACAATTGAGAAGGAAAACCAGGTCGATATAAACTCTCATAGATGATTAAATGATGGTTGAGTTTCAGCCGAGTTTCAGCCAAGTTTCGGAGTTTTGGGTACGAGTACGACCCGAAATGTCGGGTCCTCCACCATAACAGAGAGTACTTTATGTATCTCCATCACCACTCATTGATTGATCATGTTCCACCTTTTGGATGAGGATGATGCATCTGGTTCACTGTTCCCAGTCGACTCCACACTTGCACCATACACTTAGCAGAGGTTCCAAGGTCCAGATTAGGATATGTCTCACTGCAGGAGACAAAGGGCTTATGTCACCATCCTGGCCCTTACAGATGGTTTACAGCCATTTTCGATCCACTTGGAGACCCATGAAGATGTCCTTGCGCCCCCACACCCACTTGGGAGCACCACAAGGATTTACTTGGGAAACAAGGGGCCAACCCCTTGTCCACTATGTTTGGAGTCCATTCTCTCACCATGGTACACATTGGACTTCATTAGGCCTTTTCAATGGCCCAAAGAATCATTATATCAATCATTCTGCTCACTTGAGAAGCTTATTTTTATGTTATTGAGCTATCTTAGTGGGTTTGTCACCAAGTCATGTCATTATTGAGCATTATTTTATTATTTGGGGCTAAATAAGACACATTAGGCTATTCGGATCCCTAGTGGACTGTATAAAGAGATGAGAGGATGATTCATTTCTCTCATTACCACTTGGATTAGGTTATTAGCTCTTGTTAGAATTTTGCAATCACTTTTGGAGGACGAGTTTGGTTTCATGGAATGAATTTTGATGTTTGGATTCTATCTTCTTGGTCTTGAAGCTTCATTATTAGCATGATTTGATGATTGGATATACTCATTTGTACATGTAAATGATATTTTTCATGTTTGTTCTTGTCATTTACTTTGTCACATGAATATTGCTAGGATTTTCACTATATAGGTCTGAAATTTACTACTATTCTATGCAAAATTGTGGAAACTTTGGTCTTTTGAAGTGTTGCATCATTGCATTTGTCATGTATGAATGGGTGAATGTTCCTAGAGGTTATCTTTGTTGAAAATACCTTAATAAGTCATCAATTATTGCATATTGAAGTATAAAATCTTCTGGCAGTTGTTCTCATCCCCTAATTGCCATGCGAAGTTGTCCAGAGGTGTCGATGATTGGGTATAGTCTCTCCAAATCACAAGTTCATCTTGACTCCATCTCTCGCAAAGGTGAGGTACTAATCCATCCATTGGTGGCCACCTAAACGCTTATTTTTCTTGTCTACTCTCTCTCTTTCTAGGCCTAACCACCATAGGTCACCTAGGGCATTGAATAAATCTCATTGTAGCCATCAAAACACCTCGATTTTTGGTCCATAATTACGCTAGGTTTTCCTCTAAAGGCCCTCCAAATTTGAAGCAATTCCAACAATGGGATCCCGAGATATAGCAAGCCCTAGCTCGAGGACCATTTCTTGCCCTTGGTTTCCCCTGGCTAGTGCCCTCATCTGGATCATTGCATTTAATCCTCAAACGAAAATTTGTCCTCTGATCTTCTTCTCTTCCCTAATCACGTCAAGCCCCTCCTTGGTTGATCAACTCCATACCCTTGACCTAATTCTGGGTTCACTTGGTCCTTTGTGGTCCCGCAACTTTATAACTCTAATTTCACAAAGATCACACAAAGACTAATTCTCCATAAGGATTTTCCGGCCTAGAAATCATCTTTACAAGATATATTCCCAAACCCTAGCCTTGAGAATCCTCTTAGCCCTTCCTAGAGAGCCCATAACCTTGCTTTCAAAGCAAGAAAGCTATCTATTTGAGTCTCTCTTGTGAATAGGCCTTAGGAATCTATCCCCTTATTGATCCATTCATCTAGTGATTCCCCTCACACCGAGACTCCTCCCATCAATGAAAATCCGTAAAGAGCAGGGGGCTTTAGCTGAGGTGACAGTGGGGCTATAGCTCCATTGTTCCCCGTTGACCTATTAGTTGTGAAAATTCCTTAAACCCAGGAATTCCTACTGCAACACTGATGATATTTATTCTACTTGTTAGATTTACATAAACAAGTTATTTGCAGGTTCCTACAGCAAACATCAAAATACAGACACTGCAACCTACACCAATTAAAATATATGTCAAAACAATAACAGAACAATTGAGAAAGATCCACACAAGTGACACAGTTGTTTTTGGACAAATGTCCCCGAAAAAACCCAATGCGGGAAAATCGGTGCAACAAATCTAAGCGTTGTATTATTATGCAATAGTTTTCTGAATACAACTTCTGGATGCCATTCCGACAATCTAGTTACAAAGAAATATGACTGGCAGAAGAAATTTGTGAGATTACCTCACTCTACCCAGCAAGTCCCAGCTAATCCATCAGTAGAACCAATGTGTCCCCGGCTATTTCTACGTTGCCCCTACGTGGGCCCTACATCAGCCTCTAAGGCACTGCGTCACCCCAACACTAGATCGATTTTCTCTCCCGGAGCTCTGACGTCAACCCTCCCGGCTCAGAACGCCAAACCTCAACAAATTTTCAGACTTCTACATAGAGGATTGCACTGCCTCTGCGTGAGCCCTCCTGACTCAACGTCAACCCCTCCTGGGTACTACGTTGCCTCCTTCTAGTGTCTCTTTGCCTCTCTGTTGCATATCCTGGCTCAGGAGAAGACTCTCCAACCAAACTATCCCTGCCCCTCACTGCAACAATTCACTATCGAAATTCTCCCAGCAGCTACTCTGCTTCAGAAAATCGAACTTTTGAACTCTCTGTGTCTTTCCAAATGACCCTCAAGCCTCCTTAAATAATATCCTCGTTGACATTCAACGGCCCAGATTAGAAGCTAATCAATGGCTAAGATCAATTTTGCTTGATCCTCGTCTTCTTTTAGAAGTTACACCCACAGTTAGATTAATACCCATTAATTATTTTATTTTCCTAGGTTTAGACTTAGGGTCCCACTAAAAATAATTAATTATTTTAATAAAACTATTTCTGAGAGGAATTTCCCAAAACTCTTTCTAGGTTATTTGGAATACATGTGCCTAAGCCTCCCTGCAAAATTTGAGACTTAGAGCACATCTGATGCTACCAGAAATCAACAGTAGTCACTCCATAGTATCCCCTCCTAGGACCCCTGCTAGTTTGAGCGCTAATAAGACCAAGACCTTAAACCTGACCAAAAGACCTTCCTCCTCCACAAAGTCAGCCTTCCAATATGATTCACCAAACTTCAGTAGTATCTTCTTGTCCAGCAACTACATCCCAGCAACAATCCAAAATTTCGATCCCCAACAACTTCAGAATTTCGGCCCAGCTACAATCCAAAAACTTCGCACATGTGAGCGATAGATTGCCCAAGAACTCGATTTTGGTCTTCTAGCTTCTTCAATTCTTCTCCAGCAAATTCACTATCTTTTTTTGCCTCCAGCAACTACAGATCAAACTTGTTGAGTTGATACTCCAAATGAGGTCAAATTGCTTCCTTTATATAGTGTTTGTGTGAGGTTGAATTCCCTTGATGAGATCGACTTGTTCTTCTTGAGGCCCACTTGGTGGAGGAGACCTAAATGACCTATTTTATATAATAAAAAAATTTCTTCCTTGATTGATAAAGCCCAAGAAGGGTCTTTTACATTATGACATGGACAAGGACACTTGACATAAACCCTAGAAGCCTACAATGGAGGCTTTGACCTAAGAACCATTGACCCAAGCATGAAGCCCATGCTTTAATAAGTCAAAATTATTTTATAGTAAAAAATCTTTTTCTTTCTTTTTGGCAAATACATTACATCATGACCCAAATAAAATTACGAAGACCGATACTAGTTACATTTTTCAACACTCCCTCGTAACTAGAGAGATATTCATAATTACATATTTACAGAGGTACATGGAAGACCTCAAAGTGATATACTCTATTAAGAGTCACAGAACACGCAGTGCTACATATTAGATACCTAACCAGGGTACTCTAATCAGGTGGAACTAAGGTGTACTCAAGCTTTAGCCACTTTAGGTACCATTAGGCTTTTAATCTCTAACACCAACCCAGGGATCTAAGTGTATATCCAAGGTCGAAGCTCCATGACCAACGCCACCCTCCCTACTTTGGGATCTAGACATCAACACATAGGCCAGCTAGATGTCCTCCCAAGCATCTTGTTGCCATAAGATGCTTCATCTCTCCTTACCAACTAAATCAAATATATATCCACCACTCCAAGCATGCTTCAAACGTTCAATATTTTTACCGAGAGATCCTATACAATCACAACCCCAATCAGTAATAAATATTCAAGTATATATACAAGTAAAAAAGAAACCTTCGGGGTCCTCAATCATTCTGATGCTACTTATATCGTCATCAAGTTATCCAAATACAACTTGTCGAAATCTTTTCTTCTTTCACTTCTTCAGTAGCACCAAATATAGCCTCAATACTTCTCAAATCTTTTGTTTGCAAAGCCATTAGTATTCATTCATCAGTTTCATTCCTTCTTCAAGGTATTTACTATGACTATCATAATATGCCCTCCTTCTCAACTAGGGAGATGTACCTTTTCTTCTATCCAAGCTCCCTCTCAACTTAGGGAGGGCAACAGCATTGGATATACTTCATTCTATGTCATCAAGGTCATCTTGATCATCATCAATCTTATAGCTTCCTGCATCATGTTGATCATTATTATCATCTTCAATTACTAACAACTTCAACATCTTGAAGATTATGTACATGCAAAACTTTAATAGCAAGTACAACCAAATACAAATATATAGCAACATGAAGTTGACTATATCAAAATCATATCATTATAATGGAAGCATCAAAACATTCAAGTTTTTGTCATCAAATACCTAAACCTAGTTAGGTTTATAATCAACAAGGGTTACATTTTACATAAACCCTAGACTCCATCTTCGAGACATAAAGTCTTAGAGACCAGCAACTCAATCAAAATATCAAACCAATCATAGTACTGTACATCTAAGGTTTCAACAGTATGATTTTAGAATTTACATGTTAGACTCTGATAGGGTTTATTGCAAACCCTAGATTTCATCATCAAATTTAAATCATGTTAATAATCGAAAACAATATCATCATGCCCTAGAATATCAATCTCTACTAGGGTTTCACTATATACTTTAGATTTCATCAACTATCAATATAGCATACTTGCATATACATATCTAGGGTTTCATTATCATGCACTAGCATCTCATATCAATAATCATACCTACTAGGTAAACCCAAGATACAAACATCAATACATCAAAGTTAGGTATACAACAAATTTGATTAGACTGGGGTTTCAATCATACAAACAAATATATACATAGGGTTTCATTCATAGGATCTGGTTAAAAGGGTTTTGTTTATGAACCCTAATTCACCAAACTCTAAAGATCTAGGATTTCACTATATAACCTAGACATTAACAACAGACCCTAAGGAACGAGGGTTTTATCACGACATTATCAAAACCCTAAACTTCAAAAGAATAGGATTTCATCATATCTTCTAGATTTTATCAACAAACCCTAAGAAGACTAGAGCTTCATAATCAACATTGACATACCCTTTGTAATAAGAGGTTATGGTTTTACAGTGAACCCTAAGGGTTCGGGTTTCACAAGAATGATCAAATGACAAGACTCTCTAATGGAGGGAATTTGTCACTCAGTTGCCAAATTAACATATGAGATATTTCTATTTTTAGAAATGGTTGCATGTCAAATATGGCTATGTATTCAAACTGTTAATTTTTTATAACAATGGTATGTTTTATGCTTTAGAGAATTTACTTCAATGTTCCTTTAGCATCCTAATGACAAATTCCAATTATATCCGAAAGCAATCACATTAACTTGTAAGCATTCACAGTAAATGCAGATAGAACATAAAATCATATGCAAAAGAAATGCCAATACAAGAGGACACAAGATGTGGTGGATGCCAAAGACAAACCCCAGTGTGGGGAAACTCTTTGATCAAATCTTCTTATTATTCTTCAATAGTTCAGCAGAGAGAGAGAGAGAGTACAATTCATAACTATAAGCCCAAAACAAATCTGCTAACTCAGCAGTCAAATCAACCCTAACTAGAAAGTCAACGGTGGTCAGAGCTGCCCCAAAACATCCTCGAAACAGCAGTTCAATTCGGCCTTCCAAGAGAGTCAAAGTCTGCCCAAATTTTTTGGTCAAGACTCAATCAAAGGAGAGAGAAACACTGCTGTAATTTTCTGCAGTCAAAACAGAAGTCAACCTGAACTCAACACTGGTCAAACTATCCCCAAACACCTCGATTTCTGAGCCAATAAATGTGGCATCCTAAAATCGAACTTCTAGCACAAAATCAAGGTCAACGCTGGTCAAATCACCCATTGTCAGCACTAGTCAACGCCCTGAAATCATTCCATACATGGCAGGGTTCCCTATTCCGAACACTTTCTAATTTCCTTTTTTTAGGGACTATTATTTTTGGCATGTCTATTTATAGCCAGATGACATGTGGCAGTCTCAAAGGTTGACATGTGGTAGCCTCTAAGAATGAACAAGTAGCAAGGAGCTCATCAGTAACGTGGCAAAGCCCATTGATAAATTGAAGAGCTTCTAGAGTTGTCCAAGCGGATGAATGGATGGAGAAGTGATGTGACACTGACAATAGTTTATTTTTTTCCCTTCAATCTATATCCTCTCTCCTAGTCCACATTGGTTTTTCCCTCTTTAGTTCACATTCATCTAAACTTTTTTTCTTAGCTCCTCCAACTCTCACCTTTTTTCCACCTCACTCCTCTCTCAATTGACAAAAAACATTCCCAGTGAACTAATGCACATTACCCAAATACTCCAAGGATATTTTAGCCCACTTTGATTTTATCAAGTTTACCTCCAAGATATTTTTATCCCAATTTGAATTAGACAAAATTATTCAAGCATATTTTTATCTTAGTTTGCATCAACCCAAAATTGTCCATGGTTATTTTTACGCAAGTCGAATTTGCTAAAATTGTGGTCAAGGATATTTTTATCTCGAAACAACTTAGAGCTACCTCAGTAGAAATCAAGCATGTGCCACTCAGTTTATTTTCTCTTCAGTTCAATTCAATTGGATGGCAAGTTGACGATTCCTCATTGCCTAGTGTGCATTGGTTTCTCTTTTTGAGGAATTCAACCTCCTATTATTCCTAGTGTGCACTGGAGGAACTAGAGGAGGGAAAGGGTTATAAATACATGTAAAAGATATGGTTCCAGTCAAATTGTCTTCAATAGCTACAGTGTATACTTTCTTTGTCTCCAATTTCTTGTTCTCTTGTATAGCTTCTACTCTAATGTGTCGAAATATTTTTGCCATCGGTTTTGTAATAGTTATCTTGGCACAGCCAACCTAATATCCTTTGTGGAATAAAGCTCAGTTTTGATCTATTTGGCCTCTCTGAGTTGATCTATGTCTTAATGTGTCTTATGCAATACTGTTAAATTCCTAAGCCATTTTCATTGGTTTAAATCTGCCATTTAAATGTGCTTTTTTTCTAGTTAAAAGTTGACAACAGAGATTATTTCACAGAGAGCAAGAATCTTACAAACTCGTTTGGCCACTAACATGCTTGTTAAATAGTATACGCAAGATTTATAAGTGGAAACAATATATGCAAGACTAAGGACACCCCCCTTCAGTTACCAAGCACCAGCCCAAACAGAGACAGATGTTTGCACGTGACAGTAAGAGCGAATTTTTCCTACATGTTGCATTGAAACTTGTTATCCCAGATTCATCAAATAATCTAATTTTCGAAGTAGTAAAAATATGTGCTAACAGGAGGCCAACTGATATTGTCATAACCAGCTCAATGGTATCGGTCCGTATATGAAGCAACATGTTCTCAAAGCGCTCAAGAGATCATCTCTAGATGGATTTAGAGTAGAGTACTTCTTGCCCATCAGACTACTTCCTAGATCCAAAGGAGCAGCCACAGATCCATTCAAAGTTTCCTTCTTTTGATGGATGCTACAAGTATCTCTCGCTCATACATTCTCTCCAAGATTATGCATTTTGATCCCCTGATGCTTCTAGATGACTCCAACAATGAGCCAATGCCCTATTCACCCCCCTCACCCTTGGCAATCTCAAATGACCTTGACATCATTGGCCTCACCGTCTGATCTCTCTCTCTCTCACACTCTCTTGACATGGTCTTGAGTTTTCCAAACTCACTTAGGGTTTTGTAATACTATTGATCTTTTGTACAGTAGTGGTCATAATTTTTGTAGTCTAATTATTGTGCTTCACCTTAGTCTGTAAATATCAGTGTTTATGTTTTGGTTATCCATGGGATGGACCCATTATGTATTCTTTGAGGAACAAAAGTTATTGTTTTGGCCATTTGTAATTACCATGTTTTATTGGTAGAGAATTATACCTAATTCGAAAAAATAGTACTACTGAAATGTGTACAAGATTTAACAGGTAAATTGATTAATTGACAATGGTCCAGAAGAAACACATTGATATGAATTTAAAATAGCCATATGCGTGTCTATAAACAGAATTTCCCTGTCCAAGTTAGAAATGAAACACAATATTGAAGTTTAAATGTCAATGGCATCTCAAATTGATACCCTATGCAAAGTCATTACTAATCCGATCTAACATTTATGATAACTCCAAAGCAAGGTTAACAAGGATAAATATGTCATGCGATAAAACCAAAGTCTCTGATAATTTCAAGATTGACATTTTTCTTTGAAATATGAAAAGATATACTAAACAGTTATGATGATGTCCATTGTAATGGAATACATAAGAAATCAACACCCTCTGCAAACAATCAATAACAATATAGTAGATGCATCCTTAGAATCTAATGGATTTACTAACATCCAATAGTAAACACAAATACATTTGACAAGACAGTTCCTTTGGTATCAATTCAGTGTAGCTCGATGTGAGGAAATTGCTATCATCCTCACCTGGGTTCAAATCCCATTTTGTGGCATGTTTGCTCTTGGTGAGTTGATTGTTGATGAGCTATATATGACCTACTGATATGTTACCAACCTGGCCTTGTGCCCTGAAGAATCTATAGTTTACCCTAGGTAGCATCCTTAGAATGAAGGGAAGTGTCCAAGAGGTTTCCCTTGGGATATATGTTGATGTTTGGAGCTCAGCTAGGTACTTCTGCACAAGCCTAAGTGTCTAGGCATGCAGAAGTCACCCAAAGTCTCCTTAGGACATTGGCTCAATTTGAGTACGTTGCTAAAGTAACTTAGCCTAAGTCTAACTTAACAAAAGCACATAACTAATTATGTTCGCTATTGAGCTAAAGAAACTTTAGAAATGTAAAGTATTTACTCTAGTGTTTATGTTTTAATCTCAATTTGTTGATCTCAAGTGAGGTGAGATCTAATCTCAACCTGATCCAGGTGGATATTGGTGGTCACCCGGCTATTCCACTTGGACCCCCACCGTTGCTTCTTTCAGTTTCTTTAATTGTAGCACAACTTACTATTTTTGGCAGTTTTTCAAGTCCTAAACATCTAGAGCTGTTTTAAGGGCCTACAAGACGTTTTTGGGGAAAATGGAGAGACCAGAAAAGTGCAATACCAATTTAATCGGTCTTCTTTCTGCCTCCTCTTGGAGTCTTCGCAACAAGGTATTATGATAATCAAACGGAGATCGTATACCAAAGTTATGACCCTGGGAAGTTGGCGTTCCAACTAACCCCAAAGGGGCCCACAAGCTTTTGGCGCTTCATCTCCTAGGGTTAGGATTTTGGATGTTTAGGGTTTCCCATTGTTTCTTAATGATAAAAACTTAAAAGGCCTCCGAGCTTCATTGTAACAAAGTTCAGAAGGCATGTAGCCACCACATCTCTTCTCAAAGATAAGCTACCATTACTTGAGCTAGTCTATTTCCATTCTGCACGTATACAGTTTTCAATACTTTATTATTAATAAATTGAAGTTTTATTTTATTGTAACTTTGTGTTTTTTATTATATTTGTATTTCATTTCGTTCCTTCATAAATTCGGATCAGCGGTATCAGAGTAGTCTGCTCTCTCTGTTTTTTTGTGCATCTCCCCAACAAGGTCGGAGTATAAGAAGTTGGGACGAACTGGTTGAGCATTTGCAAGACCACCCTCACCGACACCGACGGCCTCCCACTGCGGAAGAAAAGAAAGACGAGAGAGCAAGAGATCCTATCAAGTTGTTGCTCAAAGAAACCCTCGAGCGACAAAGGAACAAGATGATGGAGAACTTGCCCAGATCCTTCGGTGGATGCCCACAAGCGACGCATCTTCATCCAGCAGTCACTTTGGAGGTGCCGCCCCTTTCAAGGTACAAGTTAACATCGATATCCCTATATTCGAAGGTCAAATAGACGCAAATGTTGTAGATAAATGGTTGAATCTGTTGGAGGATTACTTTTCGATCCATAATTTTTCTAAAAGGGAAAAGATTACTTTTGCACAGCTTAAGGTCACCCCCCATGTCAAGGACTAGTGGGAAATTTATTGTGAGAAAAGGGTTGAGGAACACCCTTTGTTTTTGGCCACACCCCACTTGGAACTCTTTTTGAAACGTTGTCAACGAACAGCATTACCTTGTGGGGAGCTATGAGGACTAGTACATATAATGGACCACGCTACGACGGCAAAGAGACCAAGATGTGCATGAGTTCACAAATATTTATCATACCTTGTGCACAAAGTTGGGTATCAAGGACTCTGAGTGACATTTGGTGCTCAAATAACGTGGTTGCCTGCACAAATACCTTCAGGAGGAAATGGAGTTCTCGGACATCTCCTCGCTTGGTGCAACATACCGATAAGCTGTCAAGATTGAACAAAAATTTAAACAAAAGAAGCACGACTTTGGATCTGCAAATCAGAAGTAGGGCAAGAGCACCCCCAAACCACACAACGAAGGACAAAGCCAAGGTGGAGCGGCCCAGGACAACCTATTGAAGCCACAAGCAAAGAATGGCACCACGAAGACGAAGAAGGACACAAGAAAGTGGTGTGAGTTCGACAAAAGCCCCACTCACAACACAAATAAGTGTCACGATTGGCGCCAAGCAATCATTGGTGGCCGAGCTAAAAGCTTCAAAATCTGATGCATGTTCTGATTCTGAGTCAAAACCCGACAAGGGGAAGCAGGACACAAGAAAGTGGTGTGAGTTCGACAAAAGCCCCACTCACAACACAAATAAGTGTCACGATTGGCGCCAAGCAATCATTGGTGGCCGAAGACGAAGAAGGACACAAGAAAGTGGTGTGAGTTCGACAAAAGCCCCACTCACAACACAAATAAGTGTCACGATTGGCGCCAAGCAATCATTGGTGGCCGAGCTAAAAGCTTCAAAATCCGATGCATGTTCTGATTCTGAGTCAGAACCCAACAAGGGGAAGCAAATTATTGACACATAGCCCAATGCCATTGTTTCCACCACCAAGGTCCAGAAGATTGAGCTTGAAGATATAGAGAAGGCGGAGCGTCTCTTCCACTCACAAATGTAGGTGAAGGGTTCTCCGCTGCAATTCATTGTCGACAACGGGAGACAAAAGAATCTCATTTCTGCAAAGGTCATTAAGCAGTTGGGCCTACTGACCACACCACACCCGTAGCCATACACCATCGAATGGCTCCATCGAGGATGAGATCTCTGCATCAGCCAAAAGTGTCGCCTTCCTTACAGCATCAAGCCCTTCACGGATGAGGTACTCGTTGGAATGATGATTGTCGCTACACCAAAACCCGCAGGTGCTAGTAAACTGACGCATCACCAAAGTTAACAGATCCTCAAGAGGCGGTTAAGCACATGTCACAAAACACACGGGGAGCGTTGGATTATCCAATGCCCAACAATCTCCCCCTTGACGCGAACAAAGTGTGATGAACTCAAGACTTTTGGCTCTGATACCACTTGTTGGAATCATGATTGTTGTTACACCAAAACCTACAGATGTTAGTAAACGGACACATCGCTAGAGTTAACAGATTCTCGAGAGGCAGTTAAGCACATGTAACAAAACACATGGGGAGCATTGGATTATCCAATGCCCAATAGTATTGTGTGATGTTGCTCCTCTTGAAGTTTGTGATGTGTTATTAGACCAACCATACTTGTGGAAGTGTCTTGTTGTGTATGAGTTTAGGCCTCACACTATTATTATTACTTTGGGCAATAAATTATATAGGACCCCGGAGGTAGCCCTACCTACTACCATCTCTTTAATCTCTGCTAAGTAATTCAGTAAGATCATCTCCCATACCAAGAAATTTGTTTTCTTTCTTATTCATGGCCCTCGTGAAGGGTTCCCCACGCAACAGAAACAGGTGGACAAGGTCGTGGAAAAATACAAGGACATCTTCTCCTCACCTACAAGGGTACCTTTACACTATCAAGTCAAGCATTCAATCGATCTGACTCCTAAAGCACCTACCCAATGGGTCAATATAACGCCACTCCATTCTGGAAAAAGAGGAAATCAAACTACAGATCTAGGAGTTGTTGCGACAAGGGCACATCCAACCAAGTTCCTCGCCTTGTTGGAGCCCGATTATACTTGTACAAAGGAAGGACGGAACTTGGCGGCTCTGCATTGATTATCAAGCACTAAACAAAATCACTGTCAAGAACAAGTATCCAATCCCACGAATCAATGACCTTCTTGACCAGCTCAAGGGGGTCAAGTATTTCAACAAGATCGATTTGAAGTTTGGCTATCACCAGGTTCCAATAGAATCCACAAATGTATGGAAGACCGCCATCAAATCTAAGGAGGGCCTTTTCGAGTGGTTGGTCATGCCTTTCGAGCTGACAAATGTCGCTGCAACTTTTATGAGGCTAATGGATGACATCTTGCGGCCCTTCATCAACTCATTCGTGGTTGTATATCTAGACGACATCCTCATCTTCAACAAGAGTTCGAAAGAGTACTTGCAACACATTCGGCAGGTCCTTCAAACCTTGTGGCAGCACAAACTATGTGCCAAATTGGAGAAATGCACCTTCGGCATGAGCCAAGTCCAATATCTAAGTTGCATCATTGATGAGCAAAACGTGCATGTGAATCCGGCTAAGATCCAAGTCCTTCGGGATTGGCCAGCCCCAACCACCCTAATAGAGCTTCACAACTTTTTGGGCCTTGCCAATTTTTATCGTAGGTTCGTGTTGGGATTCTCTCATATCACCTAACCTTTGAGTCAAGTTACCAAGGGCGAAGCAAAAGCAAAAAAAAAATGGTTTGAATCCCAACATAAGGCATTCGTTGAGCTTAAG
Organism: Pinus taeda; assembly: GCA_000404065.3. Classification (NCBI taxonomy): domain Eukaryota; kingdom Viridiplantae; phylum Streptophyta; class Pinopsida; order Pinales; family Pinaceae; genus Pinus; species Pinus taeda. Next base: position 406,291 of record APFE031156835.1, read on the forward strand.
CATTGCCTTTGCTCTGCACCAGTACTCACATTTCCATACTTGCAACAGCCATTTGAGATTGAGACAGACACCTACAACTATGTTATTGGTGCAGTTTTCACCTAGCAAGGGCATCCGGTGGCCTATCACAATGAGACACTTTCTGATACAATTTGGAAGTAACCCACCTACGATAAAGAGATGTATTTGATCATCTAGGCTTGCCAATAATGGAAACATTACATCTTGAGGAAGGAGGCAGTCATCCACACAGATCATCGACCTCTTCAGTTTATATAGACAAAAGGGAAGTTACAGAACAATCGCCATCAGAAGTGGTCCACGTATCAGCAATAGTTCCATCTAAAAATTAAATACAAGAAGGGTAGCACCAATCATATTGCAGATTATCTCAGTGATCCCCCAGTTGCAGCGCTTACTATTCTCAAATCTTGTGGCCACGATACCTCTAGATGGCCACAACTATACAAAAATGATCCAAAGTTCACCACAGCATACCAGATGTTAGTGGATGGCAAGCAGGTTCTAGATTTCCACATCCATGATGCATTATTATGCTTCTTGGTCCATGTTGTCCACCACTTGTGGGTGACACCCATAGGATAATTTTTTCTCCTATATTGTCTTCAGCCAGCAGTGCGTTATAGCCACCAGATAGCTCGATGTGCCACCATCTCCGCCACCTAAGCTAGCCATTATGTGCCCTCGCCCATCTGTTATGGTCGTATGTTTGAAGTTGGGCCTTCCAAACCCGAAGGTATGGCTTTTCGTTATGTAATTGGGTATTTTTACTTATTTATCATGGACACACCTGGACATGGATTAGTGGGGAGATTCAACATAAAGAATGAGCTTGGTTTGTACTCTCGTCCCCTTGTCGAATTGATGGTTAGTCTTGTATCCTAGTCCAGTGGATCTCCTCTATTGGCTACAAGCTTTAGGAATGGCACTACATGGGAAACCCCGATTTTGGTTGCGTGGTCCCATTTCCTGACACCACATATATCACTCCCCTCCGCTCGTTTTAACCCCATCTTCATATTTTCCCATCTTGGTCCACATTTGTCCATTGGGTCCTCAAGGAGTTAGCTTCCCCCTCCCCTTGTCCACACTTTGGGTTAAGCCTGTAATGATGCCCCGAAGGTTGATGCTGCTAAAAAAAAAAGTAAAAACAATATTTGGCCACTTACAATAGGAAATGTACCATAAAATGCAAAAGATGGTCAAGACATACAAATTTAGCACGTGGGAAAAAGCTAAGCATGGGCTCTACCCATATCATTATGGCCATCACCTTGGTTCCTAAGGCCACTTTTGTTAGCCCCCTGCATCGCTAAGGAACCCATGATTGTCCCAACCCCTGGTGGGCGATGAACTGCCTGTTGAAGAATGTAACTAGTGTTGGTCTTCATAATTGTATTTGAGTCATGAAAAGGAAAAACTATTTGTAAAAGAAATTTGTATTGACTTACTAAAGCATGGGTTTCATGCTTGGGTCAATAGTCAATAGGTCAAAACAATGTTGCATGACTCATACTCATATAAGATTCGTATGGCTATTGACTCAGTGACCCATATAAGACTCGAGAACGACTCGTATAAGACTCCGCAAAATACAAAAAAATAACTTAAAAAAAAAAAATGATCTCCAGAAAAAGAAACTAATGAATTTTGAGTGGGTCCACGGGTCACATGCGGGTCTTCACAGGTTCAATACAAGTAGACAAGTTTTCTGCGGGTTTGGACAAGCACGGGTAAAGCCCACGAGTCCTATGTGAGTGACTCGTCTCGCTATAGAACCCGTTAAGACCCACAGGTCTTATAAGAGTCGTGCTACATTGGGTCAAAGCACCCATTGAATACTCTAAGATCTTGTATTGAGTCAAAAAGAGTAATATATAAGACCCTTTATGGGTATCTTATGTTAAAGAAGAAAAACTTATTTTTGAATCAATAAGAACTCCTCCACCAAATCAGTTCCCCCCTCATACATGTCGGCCTCCCTCTACAAGTCGGCCTCAAAGAAGTCACATACTACTATATATATGCCAAAGGAACTCGACCCATTAAGTGAAGAAAAGCAATGAGTTTGATTGGCAATTAGAAGTCGAAAGTAATGGAATACAAAGACCTAGAGAGAAGGGATTTATCCTAACTTACAAAAGAAGTCTATCAAGTAATGAAGAATCGAAATTCTAAAGCCAGTTACAGGGGCCAAACAGTTGCAGGAGCCAAGAATGACAGTTGCAGGGGCCGAGGATGAGAAGGTGAAATTACAGATGTTGCAAAAGAAGACAATACACTAGTATGGGGATTGATTTGGTGGATGGAATAAGTTTGTGGTCAAGAGTCAAGTTTATCTCAATTTGATTTTTGAATTTACTAAGGAAGAGTTTGATTGGGTTTTCCCCTTGTTAAGGGTTTTGGCCCTAGTTGTGTACCTATCTCTAGTGTCATACTTTGTGATCTTCTTGTTTGGCATTTATCTTGATGATGGAAAGATGGAAAGAACTCTAATATAATAAAGAAGAACTAAATAATATCACAAGAACTTGTCATAGTAAGAGAAATCAAGTTAAAGGAAAACCTAATCATTTTGCCATAGATTTCTCTACATGGTTTCAGAGCTTGGTTCACTTGAATAAGGGCAGTAAAGAAGATCTAGTAGGTTTCAAGTCTAGTAAAAGAAAAAGAGGTAATCATCCAAAACTGAGCTCCTAGAAGGAAAAGAATTTGAGTTATGGGCACATCAATTAGCCCTAATCACAGTGACCTGATCTGTGCAAGAAATTTGTGGGATTTTGGAGAACCTTGACACTCTAAAAGGCTAATACAATAACCTTTCTAGGCCAAGCCGTCCAAAAAGGTGAACCGAATTTTTTCAACACATTCTAGGCATAAAATATAAGTTTATATATCTACAACTAGGCCACAGACCTAGGTAATTAGGGTTGCAATTCAAAACCTGAAAGACACTACAATAAGAGGAGCCGAATTGCAATTTTCAGAGATCAAAATATCTAGGCTATAAAATCTAGTCAAAATAGAGTCCATTATAAAAGGGATCGAACCTCTAGGCATAAAATTAAGGGTCTAAAGAAAGATCCATAGTTCTATTGCAAACATGATCACATCATAATTTATAAATTAAAAGAAATTTCCTTATCAAAAGCTCGATCTGTTGAAAAGCATTGAATGCCCATTTTGCAATCATCAAAGAAGAAAAGGAATGAAGACTCTTGTAAAAATAAATGCAAAGTTGCAAACCTATATATATATATATATATCTACAAGAAGGACGAACTTGCATAGTAGCAATAAAAACTGACCTATAAGGATCTCATGTGTTTGACATAATAACAACAATTTTGAGAAATCTATTTCAGTGAGACATTTGAAAGTCAATTCACCTTGCAATTTGAGGAACGTTGATAGAAATTAAGTCCTTATGTAGAAGCGATTTATGTCCATATAAGGAGAAGTCAAAATAAAAGGACTTATAGCAGCCTCTACAAGAATTTAGTACATGATCTATCAATTAAAGAATGGAAGAATTCATTGATCAAGCTCTATACCTTTATAGGAGAAATCTATCATTTTGAAAAAGGAGTTGACTCGAGCACCTTGGAAACTTCTAGTATTTCTTGAACCATGTTGATGTCCTTCAACTAAGTCAAGTAAGTGTTATTTTTATTCTTTATGCTTTAACCATCTAACAATGTGTCCTTAGTTTGCAACAAAAAGACAAATGGAACATCAATCCTCCAAGACAGAGGTATGTATAACATGCTCATTTGTTAAATCTAAAAATTCACATTGTATCTAGGGATTGTAAAATCCTAGAGAGTACATATGAAAACTCTTGCTCCTTCTTAGAATCCCTAACTCATGTTATATAGGGTTTGACAAAACTTTGCAAGAATGGAAACCCTAAATCGTAGCCTTGTACTTAATGATACTTGTCTAGAAAATGTTGTAGGTGCATATAAAGGTGTTGATATTTTAAGGAGTTCTTCAAAAGAAGCTTCCACCTTTTTACAAGAGGATGAGTATTACATTAAGCTTATCTTTAGAGCTCATACAACTAAGCTTGCAGGTATAAAGTCTATGACCAGATTCAGAAAGAGTCCCTCGAGGTTTGTAAAAGAAAAATCTCGAGGTATGCATAAAGATTTGTAGTAGGTCTTCTCCATATTTCAAGATACAGTGATTTCGAAATTTGTTTTATATTACTAACTCTCTTATGCCTAAGGTCTTGAATCATAAAGGTTCTTGTTAGGGTGCTTAATCATTAGATTGAATCTACCCTTATCATACTATCTCTTGCCATCTCGTTCATTTTTGGATGAAATCCTAACCTTTAAGGTTCACTGTAAAACCCTAGCCTTTCGATGCCTAGGGTATACTAAGGATGAAACCCTAATCTTCTTAGGGATAAAGCTTAGATCTCTTGTTGAAATCCTACTCTCTTAATGTTTAGGAATATTATGGTAAAACCCTAGCCGTTTAGGGTTTGTTGTTGATGTCTAGAAACCCTAGTTTTTCTTGAGGTTTGTTATATTAAGGATTATGACTAAACCCTTGTAATAGTCAATATAAAATCCTAGAAATGGATCTCTGGGTATATGTGCTTGCGTATAATTGAAACCCTAGCCTAGTCAAAATTGGTGTATATCAAATTTTGGAGTTTGATGTTTGTTTTTAGGATTTACGATAAAACCCTAGTATGAGAATAATACAAGTCCCTAGGAAAAAAATGGAACCCTAGAGATGCTAGTATGCTAACTTGATTGTTGATATTCATGATTTAGTTTTGCTGAAATCTAGGGTTTGTAACAAAACCCTAGTAGAGATTAATATTCTAGGGCATGATAATGAAACCTTAGAAGTAAAATGTTTTTGAATATTGAAATGATTATGTTTTAATAATGAAATCTAGGGTTTATGACAAAACCTTAGTAAATATTGTTACAAGATAGTCCAATGGATGAATTTCTTGATTGATAAAACCTAACTAGGTTTAGTTCTTGAATGTCTAAAATATGATTTATTATGCTCTTATTATAATGGCATGCTTCATGCTTTTATACATATATATTTGTGTTTGGTTGTACTTGTTGTTAGGTTTACAAATACATAGTCTTCAAGATGATGAAGATGCTTACTTCATATTTTGATGATAATTTGATGATGATGTGAAGCATGATGGTAAGAGGGAGCTGTGAGAACTTCAATGACATGACCATGTGAAGGAATGATGAAGTTTTGAAAGGTCTAAATTCTCTGATGAATTGTTGATGAAAAAAAGAAGAGCTTGTATGACTGGAAGAATAAGATAGTTGATGAACTTGTCCTCTAATTACTTGGATAAAAGAAAGTTTGTGTCTCCCTAGTTGAAAGGGAGCTTGAAGAGAAGTAAACGTCCTGATGAAAAGGCCATGAGGATGTTTGAAATCGGAGAATAGCTGAAGCAATATTGATGGTTATTTGTGATTGAAAAAGTTGTGAACAAAACTTGGATGTTTTTGGAAGAAAGTGTTAAGGCTGAGTTTAGTGTTACTGAAAAATTAAAGAAGTAAAGCTTTTGAGTAGATGTGTTTGATTTGATGATGATCTAAGCAGCATCAAAATGATTAAGAACCCTAAAGGTTTGTGTTAAATATATATATAGTGAAAGTTTATTACTAAGTTGGGGTTGTGTTTGTGCAGATCTCTACATAAAAAAGGTTGAATGTTTGAAGCATGCTTGGACTGGTGGTAATATCTAGTTTAATTGATAAGGAGAGATGAAGCATCTTGGGGCAAAAAGATGCTTGGGAGGACATCTGGCCGGCTGTGATGATGTCTAGATCCCGAAGTAGGGAGGGTGGCGTTGGTCTTGGAGCTCCGACCTTAGATACGCACCTAGATCCCTGGGTTGGTGTTAGAGCTAAAGCATGATGGTACCTAGAGTGGCTAGATCTTGGAACACACCTTAGTCCCAACCAGATTAGATGCCTTGTTCAAGTATCTAATTTGTAGCATTGTGTGAGTTGTGACTCTTCATAGAGTACATCATTTTGAGATCTTCCATGTACCTTTGTATATATGTAATTATGAATACCTCCCTAGTTAAGAGGGAGTGTTGAAGAATGAAACCAGTGTCGGTCTACATAATTGTATTTGAGTCATGAAAAAGAACAACTATTTATAAAAGAATTTTGTATTCACTTATTAAAGCATGGGTTTCATGCTTGGGTCAATGGTCAATAGGTCAAAGCACCCATTGAATGCTTTAGTATCTTATATTGAGATAAAAAAGTCAATCTTATATTGAGATAAAAAGTCAATCTTATATTGAGTTAAAAAGTCAAAAGTGTAAGTCAAAGAAGAAAAACTTATTCATGAGTCAATAGGGACTCCTCCAGCAAATCAGTGCCCCCTCATACATGTCAGCCTCCCTCTATAAGGAGACCTCAAACAGTCTACAAGTCGAATTCAAAGAAGTCACATACTACTCTATATATGCCAAAGGAACTCAGCCCATTAAGTGAAGAAAAGCACTGAGTTTGACCTGCAATTAGAAGTTGAAAGTAATGGAATACGAAGACCTAGAGAGAAGAGATTTATCCTAGCTTACAAAAGAAGCCTATCAAGTCATGAAGAATTGAAATTCTGAAACCAGTTACAGGGACCGAACAGTTGCAGGAGCCAAGAATGACAGTTGCAAGGGCCGAGGATAAGAAGCTCAAATAACGTTGCAAAAGAAGACAAGATACTAGTTTGGGGACTGATTTGGTGGATGGAATAAGTCTATGGTCAAAGGGTCAAGTTTATCTCAATTTGATTTTGAATCTACTAAGGAAGAGTTTCACTAGGTTTTCCACTTTGTTAAGGGTTTTGGCCCTAGCTATGTGCTTATCTCTGGTGTCCTACTTTGCGATCTTCTTGTTTGGCATTTATCTTGATGATGGAAAGAACTCTAATATAATAAAGAACTAAATAATATCACAAAAACTTGTCATAGTAAGCAAAATCAATTTAAAGGAAAACCTAATCATTATGCCCTAGATTTCTTAACACTGGCCAACCTTAAGGGGGTAATCACCGCTATATCTACGTATTATGCTCTCATTCCATGGAGCCCTAAGCAGTTAAAAGAAAGAAAAATCAAGTAAAGGCAAAAGGAATATGAAGAAGGGTGGAAAATCAAAGGTCGGGGTAACTCATATACCATGATTGTTCCCTCCTTCATCTATACACCCATGTGTGGGCTTCCCCTCATTATTGCTACCCTTGGAGCCTTCCCCTAATGCCCCAATTTGTTCCATCATTATATCACATAGTACCTGCCATTTAAGGGATATACCACAAACTTGTTACTCCCTTGGAGGCTAAAACCACCTAATAGAGGGATGTACCACAGACTTGTTACTCCCTTGGAGGCTAAAACCACCTAATAGGGTCCTTAATTAACCTCTTTATTGTGCCTAGGGATACCTGTACATTCTAAAGCCCATTATGTAAGGATGTACCACTATGAAGTGTCCACTTGGTTCCATGACTTGTAAGTTCATTTGCTCAATTATATTGATGAATTGTTGTACTAGAAGGCAAGGAGACGCATCGGATCTTATACAGGATTGCAGGTGGGTCTTCATCTTGGCATTTGGTCTCCCTATACGGGGTCCAAGCCCTCCATAGGGCCATATTGGCATTTGTAGGGTGTGCGTTGAGAGTCATGGGCCTCCACTACAGCAAAGAGCAAATAGCCATGCCATGGGATTCTTCAGCACCATTCATTGTTCACTCGTGTTCCACTTATTTGATGATGATGATGCACCTAGACCACCTTGCCCAGCCAGCTACACACATGCACCACACACTTGGCAGTTGATCCAAGGCCCAAATGGGGTTGTGTCTCTCCATGGGAGACAAAGGGAGAGCTTGCATCATCGTTCCAACCCTTACAGATGGAATACATGTTTGTTTGATTCAGTGGGAGACCCATGAGGTTGCTTTTGTGCCCCCGTAGACACTTTGGGGCACCACAGGCCATTTGCTTGAACATCAAGGGGCCATCCCCTTCATCACTATTATTGGAGCCCTTCTACTCATTTTGGCAAATTTTGGACTTCATTTGGCCTTCTAATGGCCCTCCTGGCTACTTGTTTATCATTTCGTCCCCCTTGAGAAGTTAATATTTCATATTTTGGAGCTATATTTGGTGGGCTTGTCACCAATTAGGGTGTTATTTTGCACATTAGGGACACTTTTAGGGGTTTTTTAGGCTAATTAGACCCATTTGAAATATTAGAGGGTCATATAAATACATGAGACCTCATTTGTAAATCTCATCAACACTTGTACTTGGATCATTGCGTCTTTTGGAATTTCGCTATAGTTATTTGAGGCCGAATTGGAGATTCTTTAATGCATTTTGATGTTTGTGTTAATGTTATTCTATCTTGGAGCTTCTCTCTTGCAAATTTGATGGATAGATATATTTTTTCTGCCATGTAAGTTTCTCTTTTATGTGAAAATTTCATTATATGTTTAATGTATGGAATACTACATCATGCTGTTGCTTATGCTCTAAATTATGCGAAAATATTGAATCACTTTGGTAGTCTTGATCTATTACATGCATTATTAATTGGGCAAGAAAAAATGAATGTTCCTAGGGGTTGTTTTGAAAACCTAACCCTAAAACTCCATTATTTGACAAGTCGAAGTATAAATCCTTGTTGTAGTTGGGTAGTTGCTTCATTAAGGCATGCAAAGCAGTAGTTAGGCTCCTTGATAAAGAGAAACCCTAAATCAATCTCATTCTTGACTCCATTCTCCCAATACACTAGGCATTGGTCTAATCCTTGATGATCACCTCAACGAAAATTCCTTTTCGCCTCATTTTCTCTCTTTTCTAAGCCCTAACCCTAGTGTCTCCTAGGGCATCACACAGAACCAATTGTAGCCATCCATTTTGCAAGCAAGTTGGAGCACAACTACGCTAGGGTGTCCTCTAGGTCCTCACAAATTTTGAGATCAATCCTATGGCTAGATTTGGAATTATCCCAAGCCCTAGCTCCAACTCCATTCTTGGTTCTATGTGTCATTGGTTAGTGGCTTCATTAGGATCATTCACTAAATCTCAAGACAAATTTAACTTCCTTGGTCCTTTTCTCCTCCCTTACTTGGTCAAGACCTTTTTGTTTGAAGTTTCATCTTAAGCCCCTTGAACTAGTTTGGGTGCACTAGGGTTTATTTGTGGTCCCGCAACCTTTTCACTCTAACTTAACAAGGATCATTCAAATATCCCTATTCTCTTAGGATTCTTAGGCCTAGGGTATCCCTTATCAAGATATATCCCTAATACCTAGCTCTCAATTTCCCTTAGCCATTCTTGGAGAGCCATACATCTTACCTCTTAAACAAGTAATCCATATTATTTGAGTCTCTCCTTTGAATAGGCTCTTGAAATCACTACCCTTCTATCATTGATCTATCATTCTTACAGCTTTCCCTTGTACCGGGACTCCTCCCATCAATGAAAATCTGTAAAGAGGAGGGAGCTTTAGCTGAGGTGACATTGGGCTAATACTCCATTGTTGTCACTTGACCTAGTAGTTGCTCTATAGGAACCCCTCCTATGACCTTGCTAGATTGAGCAATAACAAGCCCCCTTTGTGTTCCTTCGAGCGAGAATGCCAAGCTGATTTGGGAAGCGCACTACTCGCAAGACACTTTGGTGTGAAGAAAACTGTGGCCATACTACAGAAGTATTTTTATGGGTCAAAACTCCAACAAGACGTTGGAAAATATATCAAATCTTGCACTGCCTGTGCCATGGCCAAGCCAACCATCAAGAAGAAAGGCCTATACACTCCTCTACCTACTCCCAACCAGCCCTCGGAATACATCTCCATGGACTATATGTCGGGCCCCCCTTCTACCAAGCACAGTAATGGCTGCGTATTTGTAGTTGCAGACAAATTTTCTAAGATGGCTATATTGGCGACTTGCAAGAAAAGTATTACAGCATATAACACTACCAAACTCTTCTTTAAACGAGTGTGGGTACATTTTGGGATCCCACAGACCATTATATCAGATCAAGATAGCGGATTCCTGAGCACATTCTGCTCAAGCCTCTAGACATTATTGGACACCAAGCTCACCAAGTCAACTGCATTCCATCCCCAGACTAATGGCTAGACAGAGGGTCGTCAACGGGATGATAGTACACATACTACGCATGTATAACTCCAAGCATCCACGAACCTAGGAGGAGAGCCTTCCTCATGTTCAGCATAGTTATAACAAAGCTCTCCATAGCTCAACTGGCCGCAGTCCCTTTCAAGTGGATCTAGGATTTCAACCATTGGGTCTGATTGATGTTGCCATGCCTCATGCGACTACACAAACCGAATCCACACATGTACAGTCTGAGATTGATAAAGCAACCAGGTTTATTGAATGCATCTAGCACATCTGCCAACAGGTGCACGATATCTTAGATAAGTTTAATGTCAAGTACAAGCAGCAGCATGATCAGCATCAAGTGCCACATAAGTTTTAGGTGGGCGACAAAGTTTGGTTGCATTTACAGAAAGAATGCCTGGCAGAAGCGCATCGGAAGCTCTGACCTCTCTAATACAGGCCACCATCACCAAGGTTGTGGGAGACAACGCTTTTTAGCTCAGCATTACCCTATTCCTTGGCCTGCACCCAGTGTTCAATGTGGATTGCCTTTGGCCATACTTTCCACCATTGTTGGACACATCAGACATTGTAGAACAGCTAACACCAATAGAGCTCAACCCAAACTGCATGGAACAGGCCACAATTGATCGAATCACGAACACACAGATAAAGAACACTCACCAACAAAAGATCCAACTATATATGGTTGTTAAAGTTGGCCAACTCTTGCACCAAAGGCAAGTGACTCACTAAGGGCCAAGTTCTGCAGAATTTTCCCCATCTCATGGAGGCATTCAACGCAATGGGGACCATTGCTTCCTAAGGAGGGAGAACTGATCCAAGTGGATATAAGTGGCCACCCGCCTATTCTACGTGGACCCTCACCGTTGTTACTTTCAGTTTCTTTAATCATAGCATAGCTTACTATTTTTGGCAATTTTTCGGTTCCTAAATTTCCGGAGTCAATTTGAGGGCCTAAAAGGCATTTTTTGGGAAAACAGAGAGCCCAGAAAAATGTCAGATTGGTTTATCCTATCTTCTTTCGGCTTCCTCTTGGAGATCTTCGAAACGAGGTATTATGATAATCAAACGAAGATCGTATGTCAAAGTTACGACCCAAGAAGTTGACGTTCCAACTAATCTCAACAGGGCCCACAAGTTTTTTGCGCTTCATCTCATAGGGTTAGGTTTTTGGATGTTTAGGGTTTCTCATTGTTTCTTAATGATGAAAAGGCCTCTGAGCCTCGTTGTAACACAGATCTGAAGGCATGCAGCCACCACATCTCTTCTCAGAGATAAGCTACCATCGCATGAGCTAGTCTATTTCCATTCTGCATGTATATAGTTTTCAGTACTTTATTATTAATGAATTGAAGTTATATTTTCAATATAACCCTGTGTTTTTGTTTATATATGTATTTCATTCCATTCTTTCATAAATCTAGATCACAACCATCAATCACTTTGGAGATTACGGTTAGATATTTAGCTCAACGTAAAGTTATAAAAGAAAGGCTAATGAAAGGAGAAAGACACAACATACACAACACAAGACAATGAGAGAGGCATCTCAATAGTGAGTGGAGAAGGACCTCCATTCTAGTGTGTCATGTCCAAGGAAGGTACAAAAGTGCAGCATAGGAGATCCAAATCAGCCAAGGAAAACAAGGAAAAATCTAGAGCCCGATCAACAAATCCATGGTATATTGTAATTGTATTTTCTTCAGTTGGGTTGTAGTATACCTAGGGGGGATATTATGGGGTACAGAGGGAGGTACCCAAGAGAATATTGTAATAATGGAATGGGCCATAGTTAATAAATAAAGTGATTAACCTGCATCATGTAAGGGGACCACAAGTAGTTAGCAATAATGTGATAAGTCCATTGTATTAGATATATGGTATTGAGAAAACCATGGTAATGACCCATGGTATTGTATGTATGAATCATATATAGATGTTAGAGACTCCCCATTGAGAATGTCAAGGAATATTGTAATAGATCTGACCCAGAAATATATGATAAATCAAATATACCTAGTAAATGTAAATAATCTCAAGAGAATTACAAACACAAAATACAAAAATGCTTCTTTATTGATCAAACCCTTGAGGTAGGGCAACACCATACAATCACTCCCTAAGGAAAGAGAACACTCCACAAGCCATATGCTTGCCAATACAATATTCCTTGACATTCTCAATGGGGAGTCTCTAGCATCTATATATGATTCATACATACATACCATGGGTCATTACCATGGTTCTCTCAATACCATATATCTAATACAATGGGCTTATCACATTATTGCTAACTACTTGTGGTCCCTTACGTGATGCGGGTTAACCACTTTATTTATTAACTATGGCCCATCCCACTATTACATTACTCCCTTGGGTACCTCACTCTATACCCTATAATATCCCCCTTAGGTATACCACGTGGGCCATTATCCCAAGACGGGCACCCAAGTAGGTTCTGAATATTTCGATCGAGTTATTAATGAAAAAAATTATTATGCAAAAATTTGTATGTGTAACATGTAACTGAGATTGGTTGTTGATATTTTGCTTCCCCTGAATAATTGTGTTAAGAGCCTAGTTGTGCATTTAATCAGTAGATTTGTAATCTACTAGGTTAATAAAGTGAGATGCTAGGTTCACGGAAATTTAACATGCTATCAAAGTGTTGAAAATGTAGCAATGGAAAGTCTTTTGTCTTGTGCCTTAGCCAGTGAAGACCATGAATTAGTCTTTCTCTCACATGGATGTGAATTCGTGAGATATTCTTCAATTATGATGAGTTGATTTCCAGTTTACTAGAATGTTCATCAAGTTTGCATGCACATTGTTGAAGCTTCAGTTAGTTGGAGTGTTCGTCAATTAGACTACTGGATGAGGTGGCAGTGACAAGTTGAGTTAGAACAAGTTAAGACTTTAGCGTTGATTGGAGAGAGAGCGAGTTGAGTTCTAAGTTAACTCGCAATCACAATTAGAGTAAATCAAGGAGCAACTCAAGCTAGTTAATTGAGATTTAGTCCAAGTGTAACTCGAGCTTGCTCCAATTAACTATCAAAGGAAACTCGTGACACAGGTGTGAACTAAAATTCGACTAGGCCTCTTGCATGCATCGATTTCTATCTATAAAGAGAAGGACGAAGGCATAATATCATAGATCATTCTTTATTGTGGAATGTGGAATGTGCATCAATTGAGGAGCAATTTTGTGCATAGATTTAGGAGCAAGTGCGTAAGGATTTAGGAGCCAAAGTGCGCAAGGATAGTAGAGCTAAGGGATTAGAATTCTTAGGGCAAGTCGAGACTATCTTTGGCAAAGATCAATTGTGCAGGGGAGAGCCAAGAGCGGGGCCGAGAACAATTGAAGAGCTGAGAATAGTGAGGAGAAACCTAGTCCTTTCTCAGAGACAGATTGTTCGCTGCAATAGCAGTGTAATAGATCCATTTGCTCAAGAAAAATCAATAAAATACCACAACAAAGAAAGCAGGTTTTCCCTTTTGGGTTTTCTTGGTAAAACAACTATGTCAATTTTGTGTGCATGTGTTTTTATCTCGATTATTTTCGGCTACATGTTGAAAGTTCAGAAACTATGTATCTTGGTGAAAGTAAATTTGGTTTCAGTTTTCAGTTGCCTTGTTTTCAGTAATTCATCCAAGGAGTGCGTAGAGTTTCAAGAAAATTAACACAAAGTGGAAAATCTGAGAACAAATCTCAAGGTGCTAGGTTCATACATGCATTCCAAGAGCCATGTTCAGCCACAACCAAACATGGTAGCAAAGAAAAAATTTAGGCCGAAGGCCATACGTTGTACAACGACCAAGGTGAAAGAAAAGAGATTGTTGTATGGGCATACACAGGGTAGAGTTTTAAAGTATAATTAAAAATAAAAAATAAAAAAAGGAAATATTTTTTGGGTAGCCAACGGCCACCAGCCAACGCCCAACCAGGGTTGTCGCCACGCAACCAACCAACAAAAAATGCAGGTTGGAACACAGTGGATAGGGAAAAGGCAGTTGTGAGGAGACAACTTGCAAAGGTTGTCAAACAGTCACAGGAAAGCTGAAAAAAGGTCACACGCTAATTGTAGCGAACTCAAGTGGAGTTGACAAGGAAGAGTGCCATAGAGTATTCCCTAGCAGTCGTCACAAGAAGTGTTCAAGGACTGCCTACAAAGGCAAAGGTTTGTGCAGGGTTATCGTAGAGGAGAAGGTAGTATCTCTGTTTAATTTCCACGACCCTAGGTCTAGGTTAGAGTCTTAAAATCACTGATGCTACCAAACTAAGAATCTCAACCATAAACTACTTTGAACAGCGAAAATATAAAGCAGTAAATCACATATGTACAATATGTACAATTCCAGTCTTCGTTATATTAAACAAGCTGAGTAATACAACAGTTTATGGTTTACAAGATACAATGACAATCTTCATTGCAACTTCTATGTTGTATCTTGTCCTGTCGATCCTTCGCTTCCGTAGTGCTCACTAGTAGTGCCTTAGTCCATCAAGGCATCTACACTTAGAGACTCCAAGAGCGTTGCCTCTTATCACTGCTACAAGGCACGTCTGCTACAATGAACACGGGCTCATCAAACTGCTTAGGCCTAATTCCCGAGCTCCAATCTACCACGCTAGCAACAACTTTAGTCCATCAAAGTGTTGCACTTTGGCACCGCCCTTCACCCAACCTTCAGTTGCTCTTCGTCCTTCAAGATAGCTCATCTAGGGCTACTTTGGGTAGCCAACTCATTGCCCTCCAATCAACTATATGACACCCAATACTTCACTGTTGAATCTGCTCCTAGGAAGACATTACACCACCTCAGAATGTCCTCCAATTGGCTCCAACAGGCTGCTACGATCACGATCAAAAGTTGATCCACAAACAAGTATCCAACACCTACAAGAATGTACTAAAGTACATACCTCTGCTCATTGTTTTAGTGTATGTTCTTCTGTTGTTGACTTCAGCCTAGCTAGGGCAAGAAAACAATCCCTTCCAGCCCTCAATTCATGCCAAGAAATCCTCCTCACAACTGCGGGTTTACTTCCTTAGAGAGGTTGTACCTATACGCTGAAGTTTTGGGCTGCTTCTAGACCTTAAAACAGACTTTGGCTTTCCCTTTAGGGATGCGGCCTACTTCAGGCTTCTTGTATAGGACAGCGGCAGCTTCTTTGAGGTCTGTTCACCCACAAAACATCACCAAAACAGGTCAAGACTTGCCTTCCCTTACTCGGCCTTCCTGCTAGATAGGTTTGGTGCCCAAACAGTCATGAAAAGATGCTTCTCCAACCCTTTTCCTCTTCATTGGTCCTCCTCTTCTATCTGCGGCCAAGAAAGAGATATCTTCTTCCTTCAACGAGCTCTTTTCTTGTTATGTGTTGCTCAAAATGGATGCTTAAAATAACTCCATATCACCTTCTATATATACCATAAAGAAGGGCTCCCAAAACGTCATGTTTGAAGCAACACATCCATTGGATTCTTCAAGTCAACCTACTTGACACCCAATAATTACTAGTCAACTTCAAAAATTCATATCTCTCTAACGACAACTCAGATTTAAACGATTTTCGATGCATTGGAATCGTCTTTCTGAGCACTATCATCCTCATCCATCATATGTTGTGAATCCATCATGGTTTTGCCCCAAAACAGGATGGGTTCCAAAACCCCATACTTGGGTTCCAAGCCCACAAGCTACCATTGTGGTACTTTGTCCTCCAAACCCTGAACCCTAGGGCTTGGAGTACGTCCCAAGCTACACAAATCAACAATCTCAAGCCAACTAGCCACCTCAAGTGTGATAGAGGACCAGTTGTGGATCTGCACAAGGTTGTAGCTCGAGGGGTCTGCATAAGGAAATTAGTCTACTGGTGCATGGAAGTTGAGATGCATAGTTGTGTGGGCAAATCAGCGTCAAGATACGCGAGGCCGAGGACAACATCGAAGAGGGATCAGGAATGATGGAGTCAACCAACCGTCATAGACTATCAACCAAAGAAGAGTGGCAATAGGAAGCCAGCACCAGGAGACATGATTGCAAGTGGTTCCATGGACAATCACAAGTGACGGGACCGCAGCAGCATCAAACGAATGTCGAGCAAAGAAAAACAACCCGCATACCAAATATCAGATGAGTCGCAGGTCACAGGACATGGGTAGATTGCAGCAAGTGTGATTAGCAGAGGTCAGCGTTCAAAGGGAGACCATACCAATCAGGGATGTGACAAGAGATTTGGGAACCTAAAGGACCAAGAAAATCTTTTAACTTTTGAGTTGAGTTTATGATTTGGAAAGATCACAACAACCAATCTAGTGTTTGAGGGCAGGTTGGAGAGTGCTTATAACTCCATTCCTTAGAAGGCAAAGGTTTCACAAATTCTCTTGGAGAATGGCATATGGAAGTTTGCTAACAACAAATTCACCTCACTTATGGTGCTGCAAATTTGGCCATCCACAATCAAAGGGATGTTAGAGCCCGAAGAATTATCTTAGATGTGGTGAAAGATCATGTGATTCCTCACCTATCCAAGAAGAATACAAGGGGATGTCGAAAGCTCTAACAAAGTTATACCAAAGCAATAATGCCAACATGGAAATGGTGTTGAGAGAAAAGCTCAAGAACACCAAGATGACCAAATGAGATATAGTGACTTCTTATCTCACCAAGGTCACTGGTGTCGGGATTGTAGAAATTTCTCATTTCCCACCCCAGTTTTCCGTTTCACCTTATTTCTCCCATATAGTTAAATGCCCTTTCCCATATCCATACATTCAACCACTGAAAAAAATAAATTTTTGCTGAAAACACAAATTCTGGAAATTTTACAGAATGCTGGAAAATGCAGAAATAAAAAAATCAGTAGGTACAAACAGTCATTTAACACATTTGAACACAGTGATTTTTGGTCAATGTGACCCTGGAAAAACCCCCTACAACTCTTGGGGAAAACCAGTTCGAGAGCTCTTCTTTATTTCTGAAAATGCCTTTTTTTACTGTGAGAAATATTCAAAAAAAAAATCAGCAAGCAAATTTACAACTTATCTCTTTTCCCATCCCTCACACCAAACTGGAAATTACAGCAAACAGGACAGCAATAAATGTTGTACGGCCTCCTCGATTTTCGTGCCCACTTTCAGCCCTAAGTGTTGTTGTACGGCCTACATTAAATGCGTTGTACGGACCTCAATTTGCGTGCAAGAAGTTATTAAAAAAAAAAAAAACCGCAAACTACTCGATTTCTGTGCAAACCAGTTGTATGGATTTCTAGAAAATCATGCCAAAATCAGCCTTTCACTGTGTGCTGAATCAACTATACAAATCTTCTCAACTGCTGCCTTGGAATGTGTGCCAAGCCGCTGTCTCCTTCTCCTCCTTGTCCAGAAATCTCCCTTGCTCTCTTGCTCTCCTTCTCTCAATCTGCTCATGAAAGAATTAATGACCTTTTGCCTCATTTTCCTCCTTTAATCTAATCCTAAGTGAATTATAGGTAACCTCTAAATCCAATGGCTGAAATAGATTGAGATATAGGGCTGAGATTAAATGCTCATTTAAATCTCACTTTCTATTTTTTAATTCACCCCACTTTAATAAAGACCCACTTAGTCATTTATTTCCAAAGTCACTTTTCCTTTCTAATTTTACATTGACTTTATTAAAGTCACTTTAAAATTAGACTTTAGTAAATTTATCACTTAAAGTCACTGTTAAATTAGATTTGACTTTATAAAAATTAAAGTCCCTAGACCAAAGATCAAAGCCTTAGGGAACCACCTGTCCTCCGGTACCAAATTTCAACACTCCCTCTTACCGAGGAAGGTGTTCCTCACCACACCCCATCTTGTCTCTGAAGTAGACATGCTTGCCCCGTGGTAAGGCTTTGGTAAGAATATCTGCAACCTGCTCATCAGTGGGAATATACTCAAGCTTCACAGCTCCCTTCTGAACATAGTCTCTAATGAAATGATATTTGATCCCAATATGCTTTGACCTGTCATGAGATACTGGATTCTCCGTGAGTTTAATACAACTTTGATTATCACAGTAAATCATTGAATGTCTCAACAGCTGACCAAATAATCCAAACAACATCTTGTGAAGCCAGATGGCCTCACAACTAGCTAGACTGGTTGCCATATACTTTGCTTCCACTGAACTCAATGCTACTGACTGTTGCTTCCGGCTGAACCATGACACTACTGCTGAACCCAACCCAAAACAACACCCTGAAGTGCTCTTCCTATCAGAAGCACAACCTGCCCAATCAGAATAAGTATAACCTGCCAACCTCACTCCATCCCCCTGCCTGTAGTCCAGACCATAATCCACTGTCCCCTGCAAGTACTGCAAAATGTGTTTTGCAGCCACCCAGTGAACCTTCTCGGCTCACACATAAACTGACTCATCGTGTTGACTGCAAAACAAATATCTGGTCTAGTGTTGACCAAATACATCAAGGAACCAATCAGCTGCCTGTACAATGTGGGATCCACCAACTCGGAATCCGAAGCATGAAGCTTCTTCCAGTTGGTAATCATCAGTGTCGACATGGATCTACAATCCTCCATGTGGAATCTACCAAGGATGTCCACAATATACTTCCCCTGCCCCAGGAAGAAATGCCCCTCCTC
>APFE031156835.1:428704-470025 GCA_000404065.3 Pinus taeda
AAAAAAAAAAAAAAAAAAAAAAAAAAAAAAAAGCTCCTCGATTTCTGTGCAAACCAGCTATACGGATTTCTAGAAAATCGTGCCAAAATCAGCGTTTCACTGTGTGCTGAATCAGCTGTACAAATCTGCTCAACTGCTGCCTTGGAATGTGTGCCACGCTGTTGTCTCCTTCTCCTCCTTGTCCAAAAATCTCTCTTGCTCTCCTTCTCTCAATCTGCTCATGAAAGAATTAATGACCTTTTGCCTCCTTTTCCTCCTTTAATCTAATCCTAAGTGACTTTTGGGTAACCTCTAAATCCAATGGCTGAAATAGATTGAGATCTAGGGCTGAGATTAAATGCACATTTAAATCTCACTTTTTATTTTTTAACTCACCCACTTTAATAAAGACCCACTTAGCCATTTATTTCCAAAGTCACTTTTCCTTTCTAATTTTACATTAACTTTATTAAAGTCACTTTAAAATTAGACTTTAGTAACTTTATCACTTAAAGTCACTTTTAAATTAGAATTGACTTTATAAAAATTATAAAATCACTTTAGGAGAAAAATTAAATTCTTTTGAACACTTTTCCCTAGGCCAAAGATTAAAGCCTTAGGGAACCACCTGTCCTCCGGTACCAAATTTCAACAGGGATACCACCGCACATACCCACAGTGTGCATCAATATGCATAAATACCTCTATCCTAGGTAATTGACTATCAAAGGATGTGGAAAGCTCTGACAAAGTTATACCAAAGCAATAATGCCAACATGGAAATGGTGTTGAGATAAAAGCTCAAGAACACCAAGATGACCAAATTAGATATAGTGACTTCTTATCTCACCAAGGTCACTGGTGCCGGGATACCACCGCACATACCCATAGTGTGCATCAATATGCATAAATACCTCTATCCCAGGTAATTGACTCTTAAAGGAGTCAAATTTTCATAATATCAATGGTCTGGCCCTCTTATACAGTTCCTTTGTATTAGAACTAATCACCCCACCTAAACCTCCTATCAAGGGTTAAATCAATCCTCAAGCCTTCATTTTTCCTTTTATCAAAGCATTCCACAAATCTTCCTTATCGGGACTTTAAACACCCTTCGGAACCTTTATATAACACTTTTAAACCCACATATATATAATCTTCCCTCTTAACCATTGGTTAGATATAATTATCACATCAAAATGCTCTATTGGCACTATTCCTTATAAAACCCATTTACAAAGAGAAACGTATGCAAATCATACCTTTTTTCTGCCTTTTGTACGGCTTTTGCACATATTTCGAGGTTGTACCTCTATCCCAATCGCTATCGGGACTTTCACAGCACTCCTCATATATATATCATCACCCCTTCCTCCTTCGATATCCGACTATCGGAGACGTTAAAACATGTTTTAAGCCTTAAAAGACTCTGCAACACTTAACGTAAAATATATGAGATACATTGGCAAACCCGCCCCGAACACATATAGCGGATCTCAAAACTTATCCAATCGCCACTATATATGTCGTCGAGTCCGCCTTCTATGTTAACCTTCTGCCACGCCACTCCTCCGAACTCCGATAAGCGATCACCCCGACCTTCGATCGCCGATTGGCTTTATCGCTATCGGCGTATCACTGGTCCTTGCGCTTGACTCTTCTGTCTTAAACCTCCGATAATGCGATAAGTGATCAGATCTGGACCATCGATCTGAATCTTGATCCGACGGTCCACGCTTAATCGCATGATCGTGATCACTCCATTCCATAGGCTCATTCTGATGTCTTCAAAAGGATTCCGCATACGCGACTTAATCCTAGTCGTTGATCTAAATGATCCAACAACTGCTGAGCATCAATAATTCACTTCTCGCTCTTCCTTTTACTTGGGTTTTTTCGCTATTTTTCCAGCGTTTCCTCTGTGGATCGATTCTTCAAAAAGGTTCTGGTTCCTCGTTGTTTCCACTGCTCAACTCTTTCTGAGCTTAACTCCTCTAACTCTCAACTTCGCTGTCTCTCCAGAGCTACGCTCTAATACTTTAATTGGACTCGATGATCCATTATGATTCTTCTAAATCATTCTCCTCTCTCTGTGTGTTCTTCACCAAAACTTTGCCTACAACCACAGTTACAGAACCTACGAATTCACCAATTACATGTAATTCAAACATTCAATAGAATTTCACACATTCACACAATCCAGCATAAACTTCTATCTATATATAATATATATATATATATATATATATATATATATATATATATATATATAATATATTATATATATATATTATAATATATATATATATATATATATAACTATGAACAACGATTACAGAATGAGACTCTCCGTCTCTCACAGGCCTAATCTTCACTATTGTGGCCTTTGTCTCTAACTCTACCCGTAGGCTTACATATATCCAGAATGGTTTTGTTGAACTAATTCTGGGGTAAATCCTAAACTGACTCCTAAATCCTCTGTATTGACTCCTAAATCTTCTGTACACTTCTACTTCATTCCTAAAGTCTCTCTCTTGTCCCTCGAATCATGGAATGTTTAAAGAGTCCTGATTGACTTTAGGCTCTTTTGTCATTATTGCCACTCATGTTTTCATTTATTCGAGAGCACTTACAATTTCCTCCCATTATCTAATTAATTCACTTAAAAGTCTAATATTACATTAATTTGTCCCTTAGGAATCCAACTTCCTAAAAATATATGACCCCCTATGTCTACTTAATTACAATGATTTTCTCTTGGGTGAAAGCTCCTGTATCAGACTCCCAAAGTAAAAAATATTCATGATCTCCTGATCATGTGTCTTTTGATCTTGGTCTTCCTGGATCCCACACTTTGTTTTGTAACTGTCCACATGCTTTGTTCCCTTGTTGCAGTACTTCTGTCTTTTGCTCCATCTTCTTCTTCTTGTCAATCAGATTCAAGTTTTGATTGATCTTTCTTCTTGTTGTATCATTTTCCTCCATTTGCACTGCTTCATCATTAGCTCCCACATTTCTTCAATCTCTGTTTCCAGTACATCTTTGGACTGTTCCATGTTCTGTTTCTTACTTCTTCCTCTTTCTCTTTGCTTCAGGTTACTGTTGTTGTCCACTATTTCTTCAAACTGTTGTTGGTTTCCTTTACTTGCTCCACCTTTTGCCTTGCTTGCTTTGTTGACTTCTATGCAGACTTTTATGCTCTCTTATGCTGACTTTTGCTTTGTTTGCTTCAACTTTTGTTGTGACTCCTATGCTGACTTTAACTACCTCCCTATCATCCTTACCCTCTTTCATGATTGAATCATGACTGTCCAGCACTCTCTCCAACAATTTAACATCTCTGTTCCATGGATTGAATTCTTCCACCGAGTCTTCTTCTTTCACCTTTATTTGGTTGCTCATCTGTGCCAAATCTCCTCCAGCATTTGCAACTAAACCTGCATTCACAAATCACTTGTTAAAATTAAAAACATAAGGCTTTTGTGCCTTATCTCTCTTTGGCAACAATTCAATTTGTTGCTCTGTTTCTTCCTCCTTTCTCAGCACATCAGTATGCTAATTTGAATTCTCAAAAGAACTCATGAGACTGTCCATTAGTCTCTCTTCCACACCATCTGTCCTAATGATGTCTTCCTTCTCTTGTTCACTGTAGTGAACTCCTTTTTCTGCAATCATACTGTCAAACTCTGAATTTCTCAGCAAATATTCCAGCAATGCAATCTCTTTGTGACACTTCATAAGTATTTCATCATCACTTATGTTTCCTGCATTTATACACAAATTATTAGTTTGGAAATCATAAGGTTCAATGGTCTCAACTATTGATTCACATATCAGCTCTTCAAACTGAACTTCATCTCCTTCTTCCACAAGAACTTATTCCTATGTTGTCACATCTTCACAAATCCATGCATTATTAAGTTCCTTCTGCTGCAATAAATCACTGCTTCTCTCATTTAAGAGACATTTTCCATCCTCCTTTACTGCAGAGTTTTTATCTTCTCAAAAATACTTCTTGACACTTCTGACAACAGATTGTTTATCTTCTGCAAAACACTCGTTTATTAGTGTTCTTTCTCCCTTTGCTAAGTCTTTTGCATAGACTTCTTCCTTCTTAACATCCTTCAGTAGATGTCCTTCTTTTTCCTTGACTGTCTCTACAGCCTCCATGGCTACTTCCATTGTGCCTATCATCATAGTGATTTGATGATCCTTTACTATGTTTCAGTTAACATAGTTTCTTCTTCAAGTTTGCCTTTAGTCTCTTGTTGTTTATCTTCTTCAAGAGCTATCCTTGTCTTACCATCTGCATTAACATTCTCTTGTATTTGTTTTTCATCAATAACATTAATCAAACTCATTTGATTACCTTTTTGAGGCAGTATTCCTTCATTCTTCATCAGAATAAGACCCTGATTCCTCATCTCTATGACAGCTTCTATAGACTCATCCATAGACCTTTTCTTTTGTATGCAATCAATTTCCTCCTCTTCTGGAAAGTTTTCTTTGTCACCTTTTACTTCTAGATCTTCATCTCCTCTGAAGATATCTTCAATAGGTTGCTTTTCTCCTGCAATACCTACCATCATACACAAACCATCAGTTTTAAAACATAAGACCCTGTGGTCTTACTGGATGCTTCAGCCATCATATCTCCTTCTTGTTCTAAATCC
This sequence comes from Pinus taeda, assembly GCA_000404065.3. Lineage (NCBI taxonomy): Eukaryota > Viridiplantae > Streptophyta > Pinopsida > Pinales > Pinaceae > Pinus > Pinus taeda. The sequence goes on from APFE031156835.1 coordinate 433,357, forward strand.
TTCATATGATTCAGAAATTCTTCGATTGTCTCCTCTTCAATCTCTTCAAGCCCTTCACTTGGTTGGTTGATATCTTTCTCCAGCTGTATATGAGACCTCTCTATCTCATCTTCCAAAACAGAATTTAGATTCTGCTTGTTTTCTTCCTTCTTTATGACAATATCAGCAAATTGTCCTTCCTCAGATATTTCACCTATAAACACACATAAATTGTCAGTTTTAAAACCATGTGACCCTTTGGCCTCACTTGAAGTTTCAATCTTCAAGTCTTCACTCTCTCCCAGAATTTCTCCTTGTTCTGGTTCACAAATGGGCTCTTCCATTTCCAACTCAACTTCCTTGAGTTTTTCCCTCAGCCACTTCACTTGCTTTTGTTGTAGCCTTCTTTGCATCTTATGCCACTCCAATGGCTTCCTCCTCAAGACCCGACCTAGTCTCTGGCTTTCCTCAAGCATTCTCTTCAATGCATCGAGTTGTTCTTTAACTCTGCAATCTCTTGGTCAATTTCTTCTTGACTCATCCTCTTGCCATTTGCCTTGGCATCCTCTTACTTCATCTTTCTTCTATTGTGGCTTCTCTCTAAACCTCTGCTATGACTATCAGTAGTCATCTTCTTCTCCTCTTTCTTCATGAGCTCCTCACTCATCTACAACAAGCCTCTGCTATAGCTAGTCCTCCTCACTGCAATCTTACCTCACTAAACTCTCCTCAACTCAGTCCTTTGGTAAGTACAGTCCTCTATCTGGAACCTCCTCTTGAGCAACACCTTTGCTCCTTCTAAGCTTTTGCAATCTCTCACTCTCTCTTGAGAACACTTCAGTTGTTTTCTCTGTGTAATCTCTTGTTGGATTTTCCAAGTTCACTGCCACTTTCCTTCAGAGTGTTTCCCTTACTCTGTCTTCAAGAACACATTCGGTTCTCCTCTCACAGCTTCTCTTGTTGTCACTTGTGCATTAGTAATAAAACACACATTCTCAATTTAAAACAGAACATAACATATTACCTCTCCTTCAAGATCCCAGCATGATCTTGTTTCACCATTCCACCTGTGCATTGGATGGATTGTTCTTTGTTTTTGTTTCCAAGTCCTCTTTCCTTCAAAACTTGCATGAAGCAATCTTGCTTTCTCTTTCCTCTGTTACTGTCTACTCCAAGCCTCTGCTGGAACTGCTACAATCTTCCAGAACTTCAAAAGTTCTCCTTACAGTCTTCTGTTGTAGTCTCTATCATTCATCCATTAAGTTATGCACATGACCTTCTTCTGTGTGCAAACTCCCTTTCGCAAAAATCTTTCCTCACTCTGATTTCAATTTTGCTCTGATAACAAACCTCTGATACCACTAATGGTGCCAGGATACCCCCCCACATACCCACAGTATGCATCAATATGCATAAATACCTTTGTCCCAGGTAATTGACTCTCAAAGGAGTCAAATCTTCATAGTATCAATGGTTTGGCCCTCTTATACAGTTCCTTTGTATCGGAACCAATCACCCCGCCTAAACCTCCTATCAGGAGTTAAATCAATCCTCAAGCCTTCATTTGCCCTTTTATCAAAGCATTCCACAAATCTTCTTTATCGGGACTTTAAACACCCTTCGGAACCTTTATATAACCCTTTTAAATCCACATATATATAACCTTCCCTCTTAACCATTGGTTACATATAATTATCACATCAAAATGCTCTATCGGCGCTATTCTTTATAAAACCCATTTACAAAGAGAAATGTATGCAAATCATACCTTTTTTCCGCCTTTCGTACGGCTTCTGCACATATTCCGACGATGTACCTCTATCGCAATCGCTATCGGGACTTTCGCAGCACTCCTCGTATATATATCATCACCCCTTCCGCCTTCAATATCCGACTATCGGAGACATTAAAACATGTTTTAAGCCTTAAACGACTCTGCAACACTTAACGTAAAATATATGGGAAACACGGGCAAACCCGCCCCGAACACATATAGCGGATCTCAAAACTTATCCAATCGCCACTATATATGTCGTCGGGTCCGCCTTCTATGTCAAACTTCTGCCACGCCACTCCTCTGAACTCTGATAAGCAATCACCCCGACCTTTGATCGCTCATCGTCTTTATCGCTATCAGCGTGTCGCTGGTCCTTGTGCTTGACTCTTTTGTCTTAAACCTCTGATAATGCGATAAGCAATCAAATCTAGACCGTCGATCTGAATCTCGATCCGACAGTCCACGCTTAATCACATGATCGCAATCGCTCCATTTCATAAGCTCGTTCCGATGTCTTCAAAAGGATTCCACCTACACAACTTAGTCCTGGTCGTTGATCTAAATGATCCAACGGCTGCTGAGCATCAATATTTCACTTCTCGCTCTTCCTTGTACTTGGGTTTTTTCGCTATTTTTCCAGTGTCTCCTCTGTGGATCGATTCTTCAAAAAGGTTATGGTTCCTCATTGTTTCCATTGCTCAACTCTTTCTGAGCTTAACTCCTCTAACTCTCAACTTCACTATCTCTCCAAAGCTACGCTCTGATACTTTAATTGGACTCGATGACCCATTACGATTCTTCTGAATCGTTCTCCTCTCTCTGCGTGTTCTTCACCAAAACTCTGCCTGCAACCACAGTTACAAAACCTACGAACTCACCAATTACATGTAATTTAAACATTCAATAGAATTTCACGCATTCACACAGTCCAAAATAGACTTCTATATATATAACTATGAACAGCGATTACAGAATGAGACTCTCCGTCTCTCACAAGCATAATCTTCACTATTGTGGCTTCTGTCTCTAACTCTGCTCGTAGGCTTACATATATCCAGAATGGTTCTGTTGAACTAATTCTGAGGTAAATCCTAAACTGACTCCTAAATCCTCTGTATTGACTCCTAAATCTGTTGTCACTTCTACTTCATTCCTAAAGTCTCACTCTTGTCCCTTGAATCATGGAATGTTTAAAGAGTCCTAATTGACTTTAGGCTCTTTTGTCATTATTGCCACTCATGTTTTCATTTATTCGAGAGCACTTACAATTTCCTCCCATTATCTAATTAATTCACTTAAATGTCTAATATTACATTAATTTGTCCCTTAGCAATCCAACTTCCTAAAAATACATGACCCCTTATGTCTACTTAATTACAATGATTTTCTCTTGGGTGAATGCTCCTGCATCAGTCACACAAGTTCGTGATGAGTTGGCCACAATTGGGGACGTTGTGAGAGTTGGAGAGATGGTAAGAACAACCCTGAATGGCTTCACAAGACCATGGGCTCCTTTCATCAAAGAAGTCATGGCACAAGAGAGACTTCTTGATTGAAATAGGTTGTGGGGCAATTTCATCCAGGAAGAGACTCAAATAGAATCTCTATCAACAAGCCAACACAAGAGTGATGGTGTGAATATTACTCTTGCTAGTCAAGCAATGAAGAGCAAAGGAAAAGATTTGAGCAGCAGGGGTGAGAAGTCAACCTCACAACCGAAGAAGAAGGACTTGACTAAGTTCAATTGTTTTTCTTGTCATAATATGGACATTGTGCTTCACAGTGTCCAAAGAGGAAGGAAGACGAAAAGGGTATGCAGTCAACTATAGTTGTATCAGCAAAAGCTCAAGTAGAATAGTTTGCTAGGAAGTTTGAAACTAAGTTCTCACTTGGTTTCTACTTTTCCTAAAGCACCTTACCAACTGGTGCATGGCTATTAGATAATGGAGCCACACTACATATGACAGGAGCATGAGAGTTGTTTGACAGCTTGACCAAGTGGAACTCAAAGTTGCATGTGGAGTTTGGTGTTGATACTAAATATGTAGTGAAAGGGTTTGGAACAGTGATATTCTAGCTTGAGTCAGGAGGCAGGTTAGAAGTGAAGAGCATGCTATGGGTGCAAAACTCAAGTGGTGTTTGCTCTCGGTCTCCATGATAGAGAAGAAGGTGTTGAAATTTCTAAGTCTAATCCGTTAGAAATTTTCCTGCACTATCTGGTTTATTTCGCCTACTTGTTTAATTACTGAACAAGTTATTTAACCATATAAATACTGAAATAAACACAATGCAGTCTCAACCATCTATAGATCAACAGTTGAAAGCAATAGACAAACACACAAGGGACACCATTATTTTTGAACAATCGTCCCCAGAAAAACCCAACTTGGGAAAATTGGTGTAGCAATTCTGAGGGTTTTATTATTAAGCAGCTTTCTTGAGTACAACTGGGTGCTAAACTAGCTCACCCAACAGAGAAATCTATCTAGCAGTAATACCTCTCTTCGGAAGCAGATATTCTAAAAGTCTGCTCCACAAAACTCTCTCCAACGCCTCTCTGAGGCACTGTGTCAGCCCTCCTAGCCTATGCGTCAGCCTAAAACCCTCTACGTCAACCCTCTGAGGCTCTACGCAGCCTCTGGTCACTCACGCAGGCCCTCTGGCCCTCTGCGTAGTCATTGCTGGCCTCTGCATGGCTCCTTTTGGCTCTGCGTCTACCTCTCTACCTCTACGTTAGTCTTCCGACACTATCTTTGCCTCTCTGCTATGCACTCACTGCCCCTCGCTGTAACTCTTATCATTGGCTCGATTTCTCTTAGCAAACCCCGCTCTATAAAATCGAACTGACTTATCACTCTAGTGCCTCTCCAACTGACCCTCAAGCCTCCTCTTATACTTTTTTTGTTGAGTCTTCAACGGTCAAGATTACATCTCTAATCAACGGCTAAGATTAGATTTGGCTTAATCCATGCCATTTAAAACCTTCTAACCCAGTTTTATATTAATACCCATTAATATTTTAATTTTCCTAAATTTAGACTTAGGAACCCATTAAAAATATTAATTATTTTAATATCTCCTTCACCAGGTAGAATTTCCCCAAACCATTTCTAGGTCTCGGAGATCTCATCTGCTTTAGCCTCTCCACCAATTTTCATGGCTAGAGCACATCCGATGCTACCCCAAATCAACAGAAGGGGTTTTTTGTAGCATTCCAAGATGGACTAGCACTAATCAAACCCATGGGATCTAGCTAACACAATGGCCATGTCATTGGAGTTAGAGAGAGCAATCTCATAAACTAAAGGGCCAACCTATTCAAGCAACAACAAAGAACAAGAAGCAAGAAGCTCCAAAGGTTGAGCAGTACAATGGGAGCCAACCTTCAGGTCAGGTTGGGGGGAGCAATTAGCAAATCCTTCCAAATTTGTCAAGAAGGTCTCACGTTATGTGATGACCTTATAAGATGTTAAGGAACGGGAGGCTTGTAGGAACAAGTCCTAAGGGAGCAAGTCTTCAAGGATGATTCTGAACCAAGTGGCAAGGAAGGTTTCCAATTTAAAGGAAACAACCATGGCAATGGATGCAGTTCCAAGTGGCAGAAGTACCTCCTTGGCTAAGAGGAAATATTTGTAGCTCGAGTAGATACTTCTGCACAGGCCTAAGTGTCTAGGCATGCAGAAATCACCCAAAGTCTCCTCAAGACACTTGCTCAAGTTTGAGTATGTTGCTATTGTAACTTACCCTAAGTGTAACTTAAAAGCACTTAATTATATATGTTGGCTATTGAGCTAAAGAAACTTAGGAAAAGTGAATTATTTACTTTAGTGACTATTTTAATTTCAACAGTTGATCTCAAGTGAGGCAAGATCTTATCTCGGCTATCAATCACTTTGGAGATTATGGTTAGGGAATTGGCTCAATTGAAAGTTATAAAAGAAAAAGGCTAAGAAGATGAAAATGACACACCATGCAACAATACAAGACATTGAGAGAGGCATCTCAATGGTGAGTGGAGAAGGACTTCCATTCTAGTGTGTTGGGTCCGAGGACGGTGCAGAAGTGCAACATAGGAGATCCAGATCAGCCAAGGAAATCAAGGACAAATCTAGGGCCCGATCCACTGGATCAAATCCAGGGTATGTTGTAGTTGTATTTTCTTCAGTTGGGCTATCATCCCAAGACAAAAGCCCAAGTAGGTTTTGATCGAGTTATCAATGAAGAACTGTTGATTGGGCAGAATCTGCATGTGCCACATGTGATTGAAATTGGCTGTTGATATTTTGCTGCCACTGAATAATTGTGTTAAGAACCTCGTTGTGCATTGTTCATAGATCAGTAAAGTTAATATAGTGTCTAGTGCTAGGTTCACAGAAATTTAACAATACATTACCTATTAAAAAACAAAAAACAAAAAAAATCCTTTGGTCCAATGTATTGCAAAATGAAAATGATTCAATGAGGAACTGATAGCACTAAAACATTACAAGTCAGTTTCTGACCTATTCAACTAGCTCACGTCAACCATTTGATAATGCTATGCAAAGTTGACAATTGAAATAGAATTGGAGATTTCTGGAATATCCTTGTCCAGAGTCCAGACTCCAACATTCTATGGGGTAATTTTCCTTCTCATCGCATATGGAACATTGCATTGAAATAAGATTTAGAAATATCCTGAAGATACCAAATCCTAAAAGAGAAAGACCTCTACTTTTTTTGCAAAAATGAAAATATTTCATGGAAAACTTACATGTCTATAAAAATTATTTCCTTGCAACACAATAAACGAGTAAAAGTCATTTCGCACATCCTAAAAACATGCAATGAAGTAGCTTTTGATCACATTCATCTTAAAATTAAAGAACCTGTTTAACTAAGGCAAATATCTACAACATAACATACCACACCGCTAAAGCCAAATAATTTATCTTCCTTGTCAACCTGTGCATCATCCTAATGACACTATTATTTCAACATATAGATATGGAAAAGATATATGCACAAGTTAACATGCAATTATCCAATGCCTTGAATCATGAAAACAGTCATAGTTCATCCTACTATGAAAAGGTGCGGACTAACACAAATATACCCATCCTCCATTATCACAAGCAATAACCAATGTAATTTAGATATTATTTCCCTTTTAACTGTCCACAATAATATTTCTATAGGATTGCCCCCTCCTTCTTCTGGAATAATTTGTTTACGAGCCCTATACAATAAACGGGACCAAAGGCCAGATTGGACTGGCTGATGAAAACATTTTTGCAATCACTTGTTGCCAATGAAAGGTAACAGTTCCTTTGGTTTGCTTCCTATTCTTTTGTCCATTTCCTTGAGTACTAGGTCACATTCTAGAACAATGGCTTGGAAGACAAAAATTATGACGACAGAAGGCATTGGGATTATGTTGTCAATATTCTTTGCATCCTCTTATGTCTTTTATTCACATAAAGTCGAATTAGGTTTGACAAACTGCATATCCTTAATTATCTGGCGGCTGGCCAGATACTTAGACAACAATCATGTATTTCGAGTCTCCACTACTTGCTTTGTTAATATGATTTACTTCCCAGGCTTCCCACGAATTATAAGCAAATGGAAAGTCAGATAAACCATGTGTTATGCAGTATAAAGAGATTTTTCAGAAGTTGATTCAATTAACATGGGAAAGTTGCCTCAAGGGTACGGAGAGAAACTTACAGTGTTGCCAAAGGTTCCCAGCAAAATCCTCTACCTTTCTAGTGTTTTCCTCCAATTTCTTGCCACATTTATTTAAAACTTCGGCAATCTTGTCCATAGGCCCTGAATAAAGGCAATAACACCCTGAATCAGAAAAGCTTGGTTTGCCATTAGGCCCAAAAGTTCCTGTTCATCTTGATATTTTCTTTTTTAAATAAGTGCTTTCTTCAAACTCAATGGAAGCATTACAACTGGTCTGCACAGGTCAGACATCACAAGCAATTCTTTTTTAAATAAGTGCTTTCTTTAAACTCAACAGAAGCATTAAAACTGGATTGAACAGGTCAGACATCACAAGCAGGCTGGTTGCATGGATAAAACAACCCTCAAGGAGCGAACCACTCATCATGAACACCTCCATTTACCTAGAATGCCGCAACATTGGGGATTCTATTCCGTCAAAATCACTAAGGGTTTGCACATGGCCCCGATGCCTTCTTCACCACTAAATGTATAAACAGTCCAAAATCAATAGCAAGATGAATAATAATAAGCAGGTAAATAGTCTAAATTATTTCCTAGCTGTCAGACAAACAATAACTTTCCTGAATCAACAATATTTCTTTCGACTTTAAACTTGCACGTTCTACAGACAGTAAAACTTGTCCATCCCTTCTCTTTTTATTAAAAAAGCTCGATTAAGTTAATCAAAATCCCAACTTCCAAGATCGAAAAAACACAGAGTTAAGCCATCACAATCAAAACTAAAAAAAATCTGCTTGACTGACTGAAAGACAAACTTGCAGTTACAAACTTACAACCATCAACTCCCATTAATTAGAAAAGCAAAATCCAAGGTTGAGAAAGGAAAGATTAAAAATTTAAAGCAAAAAAATAGTGTGTTTCAAAAAGCATGCCCTGAGCCTACACTGCAAATATGTGTTTCCATTCCACCAAAATCAAGAACTTGTACCTGGCCTCACCCCCCTTTGAACTCATGCCATTAAAAACACAGCTAGAACAGACACCTTGCGGGCTACTCAACACTATGTTGACCTCACACCCATGGCAAAAGTAGAAACTTTGGTTCCATTAATTAAAATATAAAGTGGCAACAACAAATTTTGAATCTTCAAAAGGGTGGACTGACTGAGAAATCCTACCAAACAAAAGGGGATGATTGACATGTACATGCCATTTTTCAACGAGTGCAATACCATAGTCTACAGTTATTAGATTAATGACGTAAGAATGAAAGTCTTCTAGACATAAGCTTTTCAATTAATAGATTTAACTCCTTAAACCTTGCAAATCTAAAATTAAAAGCGTACCTAAAAAATTTGTAATGATAAAAATCTGTCATAATATTCTCAAAAAGGCTCGATAAAATAATTCATTAGTTGGTCTTGGTGTATGACCTAAAACTGCTTCTGCTGCTTCTGCTTGGCTAAGTGCTTGGCTTCCTTAAATATAAGAAAATAGGTCAATGGAAAAAGAACCATAGGCATCCGCAAGAAGTGGGAGTCACCCCCCTATAGACTGCCAGGTTTATTAGAGGTGGTGAGGTTCTTTCTACACAACGATGCATCTGCACATCAGGGTCTCGAGATAGTACTGGCAGAAGCTAGGCCAGCAACCCTGAGTACTGGACCATTTTTCGTCCTTTGGAAAAAAACAATTCTTTAACATCTCTTTTCTTTGGATGCCTGAAAGGAAACCCACATATACATGGCCTGCCCTCTCTTCAGAGCAAGAAAGGTAGAGTGTTGGGCTTTTGTTATGTAAAAATTAGTTAGTTATAGATTATTAGGCAAAAGGGCATGATCAAAGATCACGACCGTTCACCAAGAGGCCCCTAAGGCGGTATATAGCCAGGGCCTCTCACAAAAGGTAATCATCATATATTCAATTATTAATAAAATATTTTATCATGGCTGTCAATAGCTAATTTTTGTGCTTCATCTCGTATCAGAGCGAGATTAGTCTTCGGAGCGCATCCTTGCTACACAACCCTGTTCCATTGTTCCCTTGCATCGTTCCATTGTTTCCGCTCCTCATCCACCCATTCACCACGCCTTCTGCCCATCGACCCGTTCGCTTCTTCCGCCCTTCGTCAACTACCCCTGTCACCATTTCATTGTTGCATCGTTTCGCTATTACTACAGTCGTTTCATTCCTCCGTTGTCCGTTGTTCCTAGCCGACAATCATGCATTCGTCCGCATGGTGACACTCTCCCCGACACCTCTTGCTCACTACTCTTTTTCCAACACATCCAATCTGCTGCTCCGTCTACTATCCAGACACTGTCGCACTGTCTCACTGCCTGCCACAATCCCCAACGCATTTGTCTTTTACTTAGTCGAAACAGAGTCAACAACAAACGGTTCATTGAGTTCCGACGGTTCATTGGTTTGTAATTAGTCGTAATGATCCACGAAGATTAAAGCTATATATATATATATATATATATATATATATATATATATAATATAGATATATATATATATATATCATAAACATATAGTATATACGATATAATTGATTTATATATAAATATTATATAGTTAATAAACTATATATTAAAAAGAGAAAATTAATATATATTATATAATATATATATATATATATATATATAATTAAATTAAAAATATATATATATATATATATAATTAATTAAAACAACTGGCGGACAAGTATACACCCCCACAAACTCGTTCAATGTCGTCAATGTCAATGGCCGATTTCAGTAAAAGATTGATTGACTTGGAGAATAGAATTACTAGCCACTCTGATGATTTCAACCAAAAATTAGTTGATCTCGAAAACAAATTTATCGGGCATTCCGACGATATCAAGAAGCTTCAAGATACAACAAATCGGATAGAACTACAGCTTGGGCAGAACCTGATCCAATCCGAAATGAATCATAATCAGACATTAGAATTGTTGAACACCTTGTGTGGAAAGACGAAGGTTACACCCGAACAACTATTCCAAGATGATGGAGGTAATCAAGAGCACAATTCATCAAATTCAACAAAGTCAGCAGATTCTCACGAAAAAGCAAAATCTCCAAAAAAATCAGCCACACCCCATCAAGGAAATAGTAATGCAGCTTTTTCAAATAAGCAACTTTGGGATGCATTCAACAATCAACACCCTCTTTTCGTTCCACCATTAGCAACATATCAGCGAAAGGCAAAAGTCGAGATGCCTAAATTCGATGGGAACGAAAAAAGTAGTGTTGTGTGGTTGAATAAAGTAGAAGAATACGTCGAGATTTACGACATCGATAATGATGACGAAAAGATTAGGCATGCTTCCATGAAAATGGAAGGAGAAGCATATAATTGGTATATGTGGTGGAAGAAGACGACAATCGCCATTAGTTGGAGAAAATTTAAAGATGCATTCTTTAAAAGATTCCAAGGCATAAGGGAAGAAGAGTTTTTTTCAACACTTATCAAATTACGACAAAAAGGAAGTGTGGATGAGTATACTCTAGAATGGGAGACCTTAGTAACACGAGTACCTGAGTTATCAGAATCTCGTCTAATTCAATCATACATCTCTAGACTTAAAACTCATCTACGAGTAGAACTTGACGTTCATGATATTACGTCAATAGAAGTAGCAAGACAAAAAGCAAAAACTACTAAAAAGAAATTTGAACAAATACTGTGGTCAAAACCGGAAATGCAAAATGCAAACATTGTGGCAAGAAGTGGGACCCTAAACATAGGTGTGTTAAAGGAAAGAATCAAAGAACCTATATAACTGTGAAGCAACTAACGACTCAAACAGTGAGGATTCTGACATGGAAGAAACAGAAGATGCCCCAGAATTCTCTCCAGAATACGATGACGGAAGTATTCCACAAGTGTCATTATCAGCGATGACAAGTGTATCACAACCTTAGACTCTAAAACTGAAAGGACATATAAAGAAGAACAACGTAGTGGTTCTCATCGACTCTGGTAGCACCCACAATTTTTTAGATGAAACTATGGCAAAGAGACTCAACATTTTCTCATTTCCCTTACCAAACATGAAGGTAATGGTAGCTGACGGTAAGAAGATTGAAAAGGTAGGGAAATTCCATAAGGTCAAATTGCAGATTCAAGACTTTAATTTAGAATCTTCGTTCTTCACTGTACCATTAGGTGGGTTAGATGTGGTCTTAGGTATCCAATGGCTACGAACTCTAGGCACTTACGCTGCCAACCTCAAGTACAGTTCATAAGATTTAACTAGGGAGGCCAGAGGTACAAATTACACGGATTCCAAGCACCAGAGAATCAAATTGTATCATCATCTCAGATGATGAAGATGATTCGAAGAGAAGCACCCGCTTACGTAGTACAATGTCACCAATTAGAAATGTTATCTGCAAATATAATTAGTGAAGAGTCACCAAAGGTACAAGATCTAATTCAAAAGCATGAAAAGGTATTTCAAGACCTGCCTATGAAAATGCCTCCTAACAGAGAAATTGAACATACAATAGAAGTTAAAGCAGGGTCAGACCCCATCAAGAACAAGCCGTATCGATATCCACATCACCAAAAGACGGAAATTGAGAGATTAATCCAAGACCTTTTAAAGTGTGGGATCATCTCGAAAAGTAAAAGTCTGTATGTTGCTCCAGTGGTATTGGTAAGGAAGAAAGATGGTTCATTAAGGCTATGCATTGACTATAGAGGATTAAACAAAATAACAATTAAAAACAAATTCCCAATCCCCTTTATCAACGAAACGTTCCATGAGCTACATGGCGCAAAATACTTTTCAAAATTGGACTTAAGGTCAAGGTATTACCAAATCAGAATCAGGTTGGAAGACATACCAAAAACGGCATTCGAACACACGAAGGTCACTATGAATTTAAAGTAATGTCGTTTGGGTTAACCAATGCACCAGCAACGTTTCAAGCCACTATGAACGAATTATTTCATCCATATCTTAGGAAGTTTGTATTAGTATTTTTGGACGATATTTTAATTTACAATAAAACTTGGAAGGAGCACTTACAACATCTGGATAAAATTCTTACACTACTAAAAGAGTATCAATTCAACACAAACAATAACCAAAGAAATAAAGAAAAAAAAAAATCCAAATCCACCTTTGGAAAGAAAGAAGTAGAATACCTAGGACACATTATATCCCAGGAAGGTGTAAAAGTGGACCCTAATAAAATCAAAGTTGTAAGGGAATGGACCAAACCAATTAATGTATCCAAGCTAAGAGGGTTCTTAGGATTGACTGCATATTATCGAAGCTTTATTAAAAATTATGCACAAATAACAACACCTCTGACAAACCTTTTAAGGAAGAATTCATTTCAATGGGATGGGGAAGCAGGAAGGTGTTTTGAAAAATTAAAGAAAGTTATGTCTAGTGCCCCGGTATTGGCAACTCCAGATTTCTCTAAACCATTTATCATCGAGTGTGATGCTTCCAGATTCAGTATAGGTGCAGTGTTAATGCAAGAAGGGCATCCAATAGCTTTTGAAAGCAAGGAACTCAATAAAAGAGAATGTCTCAAGTCCACATACAACAAGGAAATGCTCGCTATTATGCACGCACTGGCTAAGTGGAGACTATCTTTTGGGAAGTGAGTTCTCCATTCGAACAGACCATAATAGTCTCCAGCACCTCCTTCAACAAAAAACACTTTCCGAAGAACAACAAAAATGCATTGAAAAAATTGTCGCCTTTGACATGGAAATACTACATAAGAGGGGAAAAGACAATGTAGTAGCAGATGCCCTGTCTAGGAAAGACGAAGAACCAACACTACTTACAGTCTTGGTTGTTGTGCCTGAATGGCTTAATGAGATTCAAATTTCAAAGTGAGTATGGCAAGGATCCAGAAATAACTGCGATAATCAATAATCTTCCAAACAACTCAAAATTTGAATGGAAGAATGATATTCTACGATATAAAGGAAGAATCTATCTGAACACAAATTCCAAGTTTAAATCCAAGATACTCAAAGAGTCACATGATTCACCGTTAGCCGGACATGTAGGATTCTTTAAGACTTACTACAATGCACGTCAATCATTCTTTTGGAAAGGGATGAGTCGCGAGATTCAGAAGTATGTAGCAGAGTGTAGCAGAGTGTGACACATGTCAAAGAAATAAAAGTGAAAATATTATGACACTTGGATTACTTCACCCCTTAAACATTCCGAATCAGAAATGGGAAGAAATATCGATGGACTTTATTGAGGGATTACCCATATCTCAAGGCAAGGACAAGATTTTCGTAGTGGTCGACAGACTCACCAAATATGTTCATTTTATGGCAATAAAGAAATCAGACTCAGCTAAACAAATCGCTGAAATATTTTGCAAAAATACATATAAATTACACGGTTTTCCAAAAGTCATTGTGAGTGATAGAGATGCCAAATTCAAGGGTAATTTTTGGAAGGAATTATTCAACCACATGGGAACCTACCTAAATATGAGTTCCGCGTATCACCCTCAAACAGATGGATAAACAAAGGTTGTCAATAAATGTTTGGAGGCCTAGCTACATTGCTACGCTACAAAAAAACAAAATAAATGGGCTCAATGGTTGCATCTTGCTGAGTGGTGGTATAATTCTACTTATCACACATTAGCAAAAATGACGCCATTCCAAGCTTTGTATGGATATGAACCCCCAAAATGGAAGGATCTAGCTACCATCCAGACAAATCTACCTATTGTTAAAAACCAACTAGAAGAGACCCAAAAAATCGTCCAAACCCTAAAAGAAAACTTGAATGATACAAAAAACCGTATGAAACAATAAGCAGACCGAAATAGAACCGAAAGAGAATTTGAAATCGGAGAATAAGTATTTGTCAAGCTCCATCCATACAAACAATCGTCCTTGAAACAAAAAGGAAAAAATAAATTGGCACCAAAGTTCTATGGACCATATCAGATCAATAAAAAGATCAACCAAGTTGCATATAGTTTAAGCCTTCCAGAGAAAAGTCGTATTCACAACGTCTGCCATGTCTCCTGCCTTAAAAAGGCACTGGGCGACCATCAATCAGCGCAAACAACGCTTCCATCTTTATATGATGAAGGGTGGGTCATTCTAGAACCAAAAGGTATCTTATCTACTAGAGAAAAGAAGCTTCGATCTCGTACAATCAAGGAATACTTGATCAAGTGGAAAGACTTGTCAGAAGAAGAAGCTTCACAAGAAACTAAAGCCTTTCTTTAGCAACATCCGTCGTTATGTATGCTTTGAGGACAAAGCATTCTTTTGAGAGGAAGGCAATGTTATGTAAAAATTAGTTAGTTATAGATTATTAGGTATATAGCCATGGCTTCTCACAAAATGTAATCATCATATATTCAATTATTAATAAAATATTTTATCATGGCTATCAATAGCTAATTTTTGGGCTTCAGCTTTTGCCAATCACTTGCCCCCATTAGCTAATTTTTGGGCTTCAGCTTTTGCCAATCACTTGCCCCCATTCTAGCAGCTTTGTTAGATCCTTTTAAGGAGGTTAATTTGGATAGCCCATGTGCAAAATCGTCAGTGGTTAGACTATGGTACATCAAAAATTCCAGATTTAACAAGGTTGAGTCCTTCCTGTGCTACTCAACCCAATAAGGTCATGATCCAGCCTTTAACTCAGGACTGGTGGTATCAAGTTATCAACTCGGTAAGGTTCGAATTGACCTGGCAAAGTCCTGATCAACCCTTTTCTTACAAAGGGTTGGTCCTTCATGGTGAATTCTTCGTAAATATGGATTTGTTCCTTTACACACAATTCTTCGAAAGTAAGGGCAAATTCTTAAAAAATGAAATATGTGAGAGCTTTACTGGGTTGATCCCAAGTCAAGCCAGTAATGTTCTGATCAATACTTCTAATTACTGGCTGATTCTGCGTGAAGTAAGGTCCCGAACAAACCTTTGTTCCCAGGGGTTGGTGCTGCATCAACCCAGTAATGCACATCTTTCCATTCGCAGTAAGAATGTGGGTGCCTACGATTTATGTTTGAGCATTTGAGCATAAATTTTCTCCAATTCCAATGGGCCAAAAACTTAATCGTAACATTACACAATCAAAAATTCCATCAATCATGTGAAACTATAACGTGTAGCAAAAATTTAAATTCCTACCCGAATCAAGGAAAATTTTGCACGCATAATTCCGACCAGAACTAATGAAAATTTTCCACCGGGAAGAAGTTGAGTTTCTCGGCTTATTAACTTACTCCATAATTATTCATACAAAATAATTTTCCAAAAGGAAAAGACCATAAAACTTACTCCTTCCAGTAGATCCAGTGGCCGGCGTAGTTGCGACATAAGGATTGCTCGGAGGAGGGATATTCTGATGGTAAGTAACGGTACCAGTTACAGCCGGAGGAGGTCCTGAATGCTGCATATAATGTTGTGTTGTTGTAGTATTAGAGGGCATTGATTCATCTGCAACCCAAGTGGCTGCCTGCTGATTCACAGGATGCGAACTTGGGTCAGCAGGAACTCCCATAACCCATGTACCCATTCTACCGCCTCCTTCACTCTGTGTTGGTGGGTATCCGTATGGCCATGAACCCTGGTTTTTGTTCATCTTTTCCGACCTGAATGGCAAGCGGTCCAAATTTTCGAATGTGGATATGAATTTAGAGGCTCCGAACGGTGAAATTTCTCCTGATATGTAGAAATCAACTCGTCGGAAAGGCAACAGAGAATCTTGGTATCTACTGATTCTTACGCTATGACGGGCCAACAGAGTGTTGTAGAATATGTCACATAGATTGGTTTGTCCTGTCACATTTTATTCCTGTCGATGTTTTCCTTCCCCGTACAGGCTCCTTTTGTTGTGAATATAAATATTTCTTTAAGTAATCTCCATCAAGAATTCGTAGCGACAAGAGTGGAAGGTTTTCTGGAATTTTCTCCACATCTCGATATGGCAATTGTAATGTGGTTTGCGACTCAGTGACGTCAATATGTAATATGTAACAGGGTTGTTACGTTGAAAGTTTGTTAAATAAAAAGGGTACGTATAGGTTTTGAAGAAAGATTGTTATGCAAGAGTTCGTTGTATGCGTATGATAAAGGATAATTAAATTTATTATGATTTATTTACTTATTAAAAATTTATTATCATTTGATGGTTTGTTTTTATTAAAAATTTACCCTGTTTATGCAGAAAGATAGAAATAAATTATTTTGTTAATTTATTTATTTATAAAGTGATGGGTTGAATTTTATTATAAGTAATTTAGTAACTTTTATTTCATTTCTTTCAGTTACTCATGTTTTATTTTTGTTTTATTTAATTTTTTATTCTTAAAAATATATATTAATAAATTTAATTATAAAATTATAAAATATATATATATATATATATATATATTAATAAAAGATAAAACACATCTTGGCCTCAGCCATGGCCCATCTAGATTTTTCTCATGGGGATTCTGAGAAAGCTTTCTCAGATTTGGTCAAATCCCTTCCTCCCCCCGCCCCAAGCCTGCAACTTCGAAATTTGTTAAGAAACTGGACATACTCCAGGAAGTTCAGCTGCCGCCAACCCTTCCTCGCATGGCAGCCTTATCTCTAGCTGAAAAATGACTCATAGGGCAATTCACTGGACTATGGCCCTCACCAAGAACAGTGCAAAGATGGGTGGAGCGGAACTAGTCTGATAAAATTCCCGTGAAAATATCAATACGATTCTGTGGGAAAGGCTACTATACCTTTCATTTTGAATCCAAAGCGGACAAGGACCTCATCTTCAGAAACAGACTTTACTTCATGGACTCTCGAGGCCTTTATCTCAACAAATGGACTCCTGACTTCGATCCGGAGTTGGACATTCCCAATGCGGTCCCAATCTAGGTTCGCCTCCCCCACCTGTCGCTGCATTGTTGGGGAGATGATTCGGTCAAGACGATAGGCAATGCGATTGGAAAATACATCGACAGAAGCGAACCTAAGGACAACATGCAGGCTTGTGCGAGGATATGCGTGGAGGTGGATCTAGGGAAAGGATTGCCTGAAGCCATCAAGCTAAAGGTGGATGACTGGAGCCACATTCAACAGCTGGATTACGAGCAGATCCCATTCAAATGCAAGGTATGTCATTAATATGGGCATTTTGCAATAGATGCACTAAGGTGACTAATCTTGAGAACGATGAACAAGGTGGACATTGGGAGCCTGTTAAAAAAAAGAAATCAAACCCCCCCTCTAAACCTGTTTTAAATCCTGATATTCCTGGATCGTCCACCCAATGCCCTCCTTCCCCTACCACTTTTCCATCTGGTCTCTCCCAAGATTCGCCAATCCCTTCATCATCCAATCCCTTTCTTGTTCTTGCTTCGGAAGATCGTCTGCCTGATCCTCCCTCTTCGGATCTACCAGATCCTCCCCTGATCCCTTTGACTTCCTCTCACCCTCCCAGGAGGCCCCTCCTTCCAGATCTACCAGAAGTTCCTCTAAAGAGATGGGAACTACAAGTGATTTTCATAAGAAGCCAGGCCCAGGAAGGAAATCAGCCAAGCAGCACCGAGAAGAAAGTACCCAGAAGGATATAGCGCTGGGATTTCAAACTCCAATGGAATCCTTTGTAACCAGACATCAGGAAAAAGAAGCAGCAGGAAAAGATCCTGAGAGGCGAGCACCTCTCCGTATGACCAATGCATCATGATGAAAGTTCTTTCATGGAACAGTAGGGGTTTGGGGCACCCTTCCAAAATAACAGCCCTGGGAGATCTCCTCTTCAATGAAAGACCTGAAATACTGTTGGTCCAAGAGACCAAACAAAATCAGCAAGAAATGAAAAAAAATCATTGATACCCAAAAGCAATACTTAGGTGTCGTCAGTAGCTCCAGAGGAGCTTCAGGAGGAATAGTTACCATTTGGAATAGTCAGCAATGGAATTGTGATTCAGCTACCATCAATCAAAATTGGATCATGACCAAACTGGACAGCAAAAAGGAGGACAAAAGTCTAATCATATATAATGTCTATGTTCCCAACCAATACAGGGAAAAGGAGCTTTGTTGGAATGAGTTGAGGGAAAACATTGAGAGCGAACATACCACCAATATCATAATAGCTGGAGATTTCAATCTGATACTCCACGCTAATGAAAAAAGAGGCGGAAACTTCATTCATGACCCTTTTAGAAACCAACTGGAGGCAATAATGCAGGAGAACAAGATGGTGGACATCATACCCAAAAATCGAAGATATACTTGGAGCAATCGAAGATTGAGAGCTGGCAACATCATGGAGCGCCTGGACAGATTTTTGGTAAACATATCACTCCTCTCCACCTTTGTTGTTGGGTACACTAACATACTCAACTCCTCTGCCTCTGATCACTACCCTATCTTACTTACGCTGGAGCCTCATCACTCCTTAGGACCGATTCCTTTCAAGTTCAGCCTGTTATGGGTTCATAATCCTTCGGTTAGAGCAATTGTTGAAACGGTCTGGAGACAGCACATAGAGGGGTCGCCCAGCTATATTTGGGAGACCAAAATCAGGAATGTCAGAAGAACACTCAAGGAATGGGCCAAAAACAGCTATCAGGAGCCAGAGGAGACAAAAAAAAAAATAAAGCAAGCTTTGGAAGAAGTGTAGACCCAAATAGAGGACCACGGGCTCTCCCACCAATTCAAAACTCAGGAATACGATCTTCAGGGACAGCTTATGTATATCAACAGAGAGGAAGAGATTAAATGGAGGATCAAATCTAGGCAACTATGGCTGAAGGGAGGGGATAAAAATACAGCGTATTTTCACAAACAAGCCACTGCTAGGAGAATAAGGAACAACGTCAGCTCCATTATTGACAGCGAAGGCAACAAACACAGCAATCAAGAAGATATAAAAAAGGCTGCTTCCTCCCATTACAGGGATCTTCTTACCGAAAGCCAAGAAGAGGAAGATTATTCACGTTTGCTCCAATACCTTCCCAAAGGCATCACTAAGGATTTAAACGATATACTAAATCGTGAAATCGAAGAGGAAGAGATTAGCAGAACAATCTGGACATTGCAGCCAGATAAAGCACCTGGGCCAGACGGATTCCCCATCAGCTTCTATAGGGAATACTGGTAGTTGATCAAGAAGGATCTTACAAAAATGCTAAGAGGGGTGCAAAGAAAAGGGAAAATGGGAGGCTTCACCAACTCTACCTTTCTCGCTCTCATCCCCAAAGAGAATAGGCCTACCTCATTCTCCAGATTTCGGCCAATATCCTTATGCAATTCTTCTTACAAGATTTTTACGAAAATCCTAACCACAAGACTCAAGCCTCTCCTCCCGTCTCTGATATCTGAAAATCAAGGCGGATTTATTTCCAATAGACAGATTCATGACTTCATAATCTTGGTTCAAGAAGCCATTCACTCAAGTCTCTCAAGACAAGAAAAAGGATTCGTGCTCAAACTCGATCTAGCTAATGCCTTTGATCGGGTAAGACACTCCTTTTTATTTGTTGTTTTAAGAAAAATGGGCTTTGATTCCTCCTTCATCAACACCATAGCTGCCTGTATATCTGGACCCTGGATATCCCCCTTGATCAATGGTCGCCCATGCGAAGCTTTCCAGTCCTCTAGAGGACTTAGACAAGGATGCCCTCTATCCCCTTACCTATTCATTCTCATGGCAGAATCATTCAGCAAAGCCTTGGACCACAACAGAAGAGTTGGCCTCATAACTGGAATTAAATATGGAAATGGAGTCAAAAACATCAACCACTCTCAATTTGCAGATGATACTCTCTTGATTGGGGGAGCCTCGACCACTATAGCAAGGCGCTTCAAGACCCTTCTCGACCAATATATGGACTACTCATGAGGAGCTGTTAATTTTCACAAAAGTTGTGTATATGGTTGGAATATAACCAACCAAGTGGCCCACAGTATTGCCAACATATTTGGAGTCACATACAAAATGAAATGGGAGCACTTCTCTTACTTAGGTATGCCTGTGAGTCTGGGACCTTTAAAAGCGGAGACATGGAATGAGATTATAGACAAAGTTAAAAGAAAAGTTCAGCAATGGGGAACTCTCTGGCTCAATCCGGCAGGTAGGCTTATCCTCCTCAAGTCAGGTATAACTTCCCTACCTCTCTATCGATTCACTCTCTATCAGGCTCCTGCTACTTTCCATCATAAATTGGAAGTAGCTCTCCGACATTTTCTATGGCAAGGGGGAAAGAAAGAAAAGAGCAGATTCAACTTGGTAAACTGGAAAAATGTAATTCAATCTCAGGATAGAGGGGGCCTAGGAATTAGAGCCCCAAGAATTCTCAACCTTGCATTTGGGGTGAAAATGGTATGGAGGCTAATCACTGGATCCACAACATGGTGGAAACAAGTCATGGAAACCAAATACCTCAATTCCCCTAGACAAAAGCTTCTTGATGATAGCATACCCAACAAAGACTCCTCCAAAATTTGGCGTTTATGTAAGAAAGCAGTTCACATCCTCAAGCAAAATACTTCGAAAATTCCTGGGGGAGGGGACAGCATCAATTTCGCCACAGATAGGATTATGGGGCTTCACCCATTGAACACCACTGAAGAAGCAATTCCCATTATTCTTCTTCTCAACAGCAAAGACATTCACAGTCTTCGACAAATCTCTAACTAGGACCCAAGCTCTCATGCCTGGATGGGCTGGGCCTTCCCGGAGATCCCGGCGTTCCTAGAAGCCAGCTTCAATGCCCTCAAAGCACATCTCCATAACAGGGCACCTGTCAAAAAAGATGAAATTGATGGTCTCCGTTGGGACCCCTCAGGATCTACTTACACCATAAAGTCAGGTCACCATTACATTTGCAACAATACCTTCCAGATGCCCCTGTGGAATCATTGGAAAATAACTTGGAAGTCAGAGGCTATACCAAAAATAAAATTTTTCATATGGCTCCTCTTAAAAGGTAAAGTTCTTACTGCAAATAATTTAAGTAAAAGAGGGATCAATGGCCCATCAAGATGTCCCAACTGTTGTACTGTTGAAGAAACAATGTATCATCTATTTATAGACTGTCCCTTTGCCAGAGAATGTTGGAATCAAATGTCCTCCCTTGGCAATATAACTTGGCAGACTCAGCAAAGCATAGCTGAGACAATTTATGTTTGGAAGAAAAGCAGCCCTTGGAGAGAAAAGCGGAGCAGACTTGTGAACAGAGTTTGGGATACCATTCCACACACATTGCTATGGAGAATATGGTTGTCCAAAAAAAAAAAAAAAAAAAAAAATTCAAGACAAAGAACCAAATGTTTGAATCACATGTAGTAAAGCGCAAAGACTGGCCCAGGAGGCAATCGCAATCAAAACTACAAGGAAAATCCAAGCAACAGAATTTACAGTGGAGGAAAGCAACATCATCAGTTACATTTTGGAAAGGCAAGGCCAAATTCAAGGGGATCCAATAAAAGGCAGGCTAAATCAAACTCAAACCAGAACTTGGGAAATCAAACTCTCAGAACAGGAATTTAAGACTTGGGTTCAGAGTAGCAATTGTAACTCGCTCTATTTTGATGGAGCCTCAAAATCAAATCCAGGTCAAGCTGGAGCAGGTGGGCTAATCGTGGATGAAACAGGGGACACCATTTTTAGCTATGAATGGAGTCTAGGGAAAAGAACGAATAATAGTGCTGAGGCTCTGGCCTTATACCAAGGTCTCCTTCAACTGAAAAATTTGGGAATCAGGAAGGCTATGATATTTGGGGACTCTTCAATAATCATCCGCCTAATGGTTCAAAACCAGAGCTTACCTAACGCCAATCTCCAACAGGTCATACACCGTAACAAACTCCTCCTGCAAAGTTTTGAAGATATTCAGTTCTACCACATTCTTCGTAACTTAAACAAAGAGGCAGACAGTAGAGCCAATAGCGCATGTGGAAGACCGATGGGCGTTCTAAGATGTAACGTCGTTGACAGCTATCAACTCATTCCATGAAAACTGTTTATATTAGCAGTGCCTCGCAAAACGCTGTCAAAAAAGCGTGCGATGGCAAAATGTACCCAACACCCAGGATGACCCCCTGCAAGCTCAGTGCAGAAGCTCAAAATTCTTTTCCATCAAGTAACATCAGTCATCCTACTGCCGGCGGAATCAGATATGGGATCAGATTGTGTGATCCTCTTCAGCTTAACGCCCTTCCCGTGAATCGTCCTTCCCTCGATTCACTCCCGCTCAAGATTATAATAACCCCTCTTCACCCTTATCTCAGCACCCAGCAATACTCATTTTGCACTGCAGACTCTGTGAGAAGGAAATATCTTGGCGCGCGCGCGGTCCACTCCTTGATCGACCTGAAGGCTCAAGCGAATCATCCGCTTGCTCGGTCTACTGTTACTTCAGCATTGCACTGCTTAAGTATTTCTCATTTCTTGTTTAATATTTTCGGTCTCTGCTTTCACAGGCTAACAGCTACTTGGTCCAGAATTAATATACAGCCTTGTCTCAGCTGCTCTGCCCCCTTTCACGCCCTCATTTACCTCTTATCACAGCAGCGAGTATTCACTAGCTTAATAGCTCCTTTACCCGCTCAAATCTTCTGCCATCTACCCGGCCCGAGCTACTCCTTTGCTGACTGTACAGACTGGACAGAACATTACATTAACTCCACTATCTTTATTCTCTCTTATTCGAGCCCATTCGAATCTGCCCACAACCTGCCTCCTAACGCACGCAGTCTCCCTTTACACCACAACTCCACATCAGAAATGGCGCGTAGCGAGGACTGTCTGCATTGTGCAGACCTGCAAGCAGAACTGGAAGAGATCAGGACGCAACAGTCCATCCTGGACGAGCAACACAGGCTTCTGGAATCGAGACTGGAGGAGCAGTATCGCCGCCTTGAAGACCAGAACAAAAGGATAGAAGATCAAAATCGCCTTATGAACGACAAATACAAGGCTGAGATCCAGCTCTTCATGCACAGAGTATCTTCTCTACAAGAGCAGTTCCGGCAACTATCCAACCGTTGTGCACACGCTGAAGAATCCATCTCCATCCTCCAATTCATGATGGAGAAGAAAAATGTGGTGGCAACCAGTTCATCGAGTGTCAAACAGGAAGGAATGGATAACTAGCCGGAAGAATCCACAGCCAGACAAATCCGGCACATCATGATTGATTAAATGTTTGGTAAATGCCTCTTTTTGTTGTTTACTTTTATAAGAAGCTATAGCAGCACTGTGATAGGCAATAGTAAAAATAGCAGAACAAGGATCAAGAAGATAGCTCTGTTTTGTAAATCTCTTGATCAAGATAGCCAATGGCATCCTATGTACTTGAGGAGACTGAACTCCCTCAACTTTTTCAGAACTTAATATAGCAACCGAACTTGTAAAAAAAAAAAAAAAAAAAAAAAAAGATAAAACACATATATATAATAAACGTATATATGTTAATATAAACAATATTAATTAATGATGTTTCTTAATTTTTGGTGATGACATTCAATAATATAATATTTTATTAGCTATTTTTTTTAAATTTAATTGTGACACCTCTTAAGTTACTTTATGACACTGCTCTATAAACACTTTAACCTAACCTTCAAGTACTAGCTACTATGTAGCTCTTGATAATTGACAAAGACTAAAATGGTTATTAATAGTTGTTTGTCTTGTATATGAGTTGACTTTTTTGTATTAAAAATGTTGTTTGTTGTTGTGTTGTTTTTTTTTTTTTAATGAATTATATTATTTTTTATATGTTGTTATATACAATTAATTAATGTTTATAATAACATATTTATGTTCTTTTTTTTTATCAAATATATAATTAAATTTTATTTATAATTAATTATACTATTTAGTGTTATTGATGTAATTAATTATGATATAATTTAATTATTTTTATTATTTGTCATGATTATATATATATATATAAACAAGATTTTGAGATTTCAATTAGATTTTTTTTTTTTTTTATCTTAAGATGTGCATTGGTTTAGAGGACATTAATCATCATTGTCATCGTCTTAATTTATTTATTTTATTATCATGTAAGGTTATATGACAATATTTTTTTAGTTGTCAACACCTCAAATTTTGTGGAATCAATTATGAATATAGTTAATTACTTTTGTTTATTATTAATTAATAAATAAAATATATTATTTTTCAAATTTCATTAATAAATAGTAAGTATAAATTTATCTATTTTGTTATCACTTGAGGTTATAGGACAATATTTGTTTAGTTGTCAACACCTCAAAATTTTATGGAATCAATTATTAATATAGTTAAATTATTTGGTTTATTATTAATTAATAAATGATGGTGATGATGATGATGATCCTCCGAATTTACTCAAGAATGCAAAAAATAACAGAGATAACCATAAACACAAAGATGTAGCGGAAATAATACTTCATTTCATTAATGTAAAATATTGAAATATGCTTACAAACAGAAATGGAAATAAATCAGCTAGGGCGATGGTAACTTATCTCTAAGAACTGTGTTACAATGAGGTTCGAAGGCCTATTTATTGTTGAGAAACAATGGAAAACCCTATACATCCAAAAACCTAATCCTAGGAGATGAAGCGCCAAACTGTGGGCCCTGTTTGGGTAAATTGGTACATCAACTTCCTAGGGTCGTGACTTTGGCATACAATCTCCGTTTGACGCGCACAATAGCCCGTTAAAAAGATATATCCGAGGACTGTAACTTTAGGGAGAGCAACATGTGCCATATGTTGCTTGCTCTCGGTTTTCCCAAAAAAACGTCGTTTAAGGCCTCAAAATAGCTTCGGAAGTTTAGGACCCGAAAAACTGCTAAAAATAGTAAATTGTGCTACAATTAAGGAAACTAGAAAGCTGAACGAGACAGTTGTGGGGGTCCAAGTGGGATAGGTGGGTGGCCACCAACATCCACCTGGATCATTCCTCCCCCCTTAGGAAGCAATCGTCCCCATTGCGTTGAGTTCCTCCATCCGTTAAACTTGGTCCTTGGTGAGTTGTTCTGCAATCTCTGACGTGTCTAGTAATGGTGGGAAGCATGGTAGAGGATGTTCCATATTGAACACTCGGTGCAAGCGAAGAAATGGAGAAATGTTGTGCTCCAAAGCATTATTTCCGACAGCCTTGGTAATGGTGTAAGGACCATGTCGGCGTGGTCGGAGCTTCTGAAGGGCTCTTGTAAGGCATTCTTTCTGCAGATGCAACCAGACTTTGTTGCCCACCTGAAGCTTGTGTGGTACCCCTGTGGGCGAGGAGAAGTTGTTCCTGTGTTCTGTCATGACTGTATCCCATTGATGCTGCTACTTCGTGGAGGAACCCTTCGCGGGGGTCATGGATGTGGCAACGATCTTCCCCTTACTTTGGGACCGAACCAGACAGAAAATAAATTTCCTAGTCTGTGAGATGAGCTTGATGCCTTTCTTAGCAGCGATCAAAGAGGTGGTGGTAGGTGGGGCTACCTTCGATATCTTTGAGGCCTTGACTCATACACAACGTGTTGTCTCCACTAGTATGGTTGGCCTAATAATACATCACAAACATCCAGAGGTGTAACATCACACAATACCTCATTTGTGAAGGGCTTGATGCTGTAGGGAAGGCGACACTACTGGCAAGCTCGAAGATCTCATCCTTGGTGAAGCCACCCAATAATGTACGGTTGCAGGTGTGGTGTAGTCGGTAGGCCCAACCACTTCACTACCTCTGTTGAAATGAGGTTCTTCTGGCTCCCACTATCAACAATGAATTGCAGTGGTGAACCCTTCATCCACATTTGTGAGTGGAAAATATGCTTCCCCTCCTCTGGGTCTTCGAGCTCATTCTTCTGGATCTTGGTGGTGGCAACAGTGACGTTGGGCTCTACATCAATGATCTACTTCCTTTTGTCATTCCCCTTGTTGGGTTCTGACTCAGGGTCGGAACATGCATCTGATTTTGAAACCTTTAACTTAGCCACTAGTGACTGCTTAGCTTGACACTCACTTGTGTTGTGAGTGGAGCTCTTATGGAACTCACACCACTTTCCCATGTCCTTTTTCGGCTTCAAGGCGTTTTTCTTTGCTTGAAGCTTTGACGGGTTGTCTTGGGTTGCCCCACCTTAGCTTTGTCCTTTGTTCTACGGTTTGGGGGCACCTTTCCCTTACTTTGGATTTGCAGATCCAAAGTCTCGCTTCTTCTGTTTAAACTTTTGCTTGACCTTGACGACATATTGGTATGCCATGCGAGCGAGGAGATGTTCAGGAATTATATTTCTTCCTGGATGTACTTGTGCAAGCAGCCACGGTATTTGAGTACCAAATGTTGCTCTGAATCCTTGATACCTAACTTTGTGCGAAGGGTATGGAAAATATTGGTAAACTCTGGCACGTCTTGGAACCTTCCTTATCGCAGCGTGGTCCACCTTATGTATTGATCCTTATAGCTTCTGATAGGGTAGTACTACTCCTTGATGACATCCCGAAATGAATTCCAATTGGATGTGGCTGAAAATAGCGAGCTTGTACTTTCATCCTTTTACTCGCAGTAGGTTTCCCACCAGTCCTTGATGTGGGGGGCCGCTTTGAGAAGAGTAAAAATAATCTTTTCTTGGCTGGAAAAATCATGAACAGAAAAATAACCCTCTAGCAGATTTAACCATTTATCGACAACATCTGCATCTATCTGACCCTCGAATATGGGGATTTAAAAATTAACTTGTACCTTAAACGGTGTGGCATTTCCAGGGTAGCTGTTGGAAGTCGATGCGTCGCCCCTAGGTAGCCGCTGAAGGACTTGGGCAAAGTTGTCCATCATCGCGTTCCTTTGTCGCTTGAGGGCTTCTTCGAGCAAGATCTTGATAGGATCTCTTGCCCCCTCGTATTTATTTTCATCCGCCATGGGAGGGCATCGGGATTTGCGAGGCTGGTCTTGCAAAGGTTCGACTAGTTCAAGCCCTAACTCCTTAGATCCCGACCTCGTTGGGGACATGTAAAGAAAAACAGAGAAAAAACAGATTGCTCTGATACCACTGATCTGGTTTTAAACAAGAATGCAACAAATTACAGAGATAACCATAAATACAAAGATGCAGTGGAAATAATACTTCATTTCATTAATGTAAAATACTGAAATATGCTTACAAATATAAATGGAAATAAACCAGCTAGGGAAATAGTAGCTTATCTCTGAGAAGAGATGTGGCGGTTACATGCCTCTGAAGTGTGTTACAATGAGGCTTGAAGGCCTATTTATTATTGAGAAACAATGGAAAACCCTAAACATCCAAAAACATAACCATAGGATATGAAGCGCCAAACTGTGGGCCCCGTCTTGGTAAATTGGTACATCAACTTCCTGGGGTCATAACTTTGGCATACGATCTTCGTTTGATGCACACAATAGCTCGTTAAAAAGATCTATCTAATGACTATAACTTTGGGAAGAGCAACATCAATCCATAATCCATGTTGCTCCCGGTTTCCCAAAAAACGTCGTTTATGGCCTCAAAACGGCTCCAAAAGTTCAGGACCCGAAAACTGCTAAAATTAGTAAATTGTGCTACAATTAAGGAAACTGAAAAGCTGAATGAGACAGTTGTGGGGGTTTAAGTGAGATAGGTGGGTGGCCACCAACATCCACCTGGATCAGATGATGATGGTTAACGTCCACTGAGACCAAACTTTGTTCTATCGGACCTAAAGAAACGAATCATTTAGTTTGATTTAATATTTTATTCAAATTTCATTAATAACTTATAAGTATAAATAATTTTTTTTTGTTTTTTATTGCAAATTTATTAAATGGATATTTCTTTTTCAATTTCCATGACGAACTAATAATTAAAAGTAAATCTTTATTATTATTGTGAAGTAATAAAATTAATAATTTTTTTTTTTAGTTCTAATTTGAAAACATAAATCTAAATTTACTTTAAAGCTTATATTTTTTATTTTAAAGCCAAATTGTATTTACTTTAATTTTGTAGTTCTAATTCAAAAATATAAAGGTTGTATGAGCTTTTTCCACGGAGAATGAGCTTGTGGATTTCTCGAAGGACTCGTTGGAAGGTCATCGAATCTGAGTGCTTCAACATGAGGCTACAAGTCTCATATCGCCAATTTCGTCGAACCCTCTGACATGTGCAATGTTGATGATTAAAGGTTTCCCTCCTCTATCTTGTAATGCCCTACTTAATCTTATCATGCAAATTTTATTAGTGTTTAAATTCCCTGAAAATATTGATTTATAATTATCAACAAATATTAGCATATACCTACTTTTGTGAAACTGTAATTTTATTTACTAGTATAAATTTTATTATTGTTATTATTCAATTCCCAACTTGTCTTCTCAAATTTAATTTTAGATAGGATATGGTCTCCTTCAATTTATTCCAAATTAAATATCCATATCCCAATGTGTCTTTTCAAATCTAATTTTGAGAAGATGTGGTATTCTCCAATTTAATTTCCAAATTAAATATCCATATCTTATCCCCAAAATGTCTTCTCAAATCTACTTGGGAGAAGATATGGTAAGAAAAGTCAAGGGTACTAAATGAAAGGATGAGGGGGTAGTCATGACATAAATGACAGGTGGTTGAGGTGGATGGGAGGAAGAGACATAAAAAGAGAAGGATGATGAGAGGAGAGAGTATCCTTGGTCTTGATTTTATTTTGGGGGATTTTGTTTTGGAGAAGGAATGTGGAGAAAGAGAAGGGAGAGAATGGAGAGATAAATGAGGGAATACATACTTAGATCTGGAGAGTGTTTGTTAAACTTGGACACACTGCATCTGGTTGGATTTGGGATGGTTAAGGGACCTATGGAGGTTCCCTGGGCTAGGAAATACTTCCAAGTTAGCTAGGAGGCAAATCTAGTCGGGTAGTCAAGATGAGCATCCCAACAGAGTCAAGAGCTCAGGAGCATCTCAACTAAACTATTGAAACATATATTCCTTCATTTATTGATTGCTTATGTAAATAGTTGCAATGAAATTCTTATTTATTTAATTTGTGGTAAATAAATTTTAATGGTATATTGTCATCAAATAAATGTTTATATATAAATAAATTATTTCCCTTCTTATTGTGTTTAAAATTAGATAAATTTAGTTTTAGTTAGAGGACCCTAGGATGAATCCTCACATATGGTGTCAAAGCTAAGTTTCAACTCTTCGGGACTTTATAGGCCCTATGCACTTGCTTCAACATACTAAAATTCTTTGCTAGTAGAAATTTAATAACCAACTCGTGGATAGATGCTTGCATAACGTATCTATGTATCCAATAAAATTTTTCGTGCTATATTTAACAACCAACATGTGGGTAGATGCTTGCATAAAATATCTATGTATCCAATAGAATTTTTCGTGCTATATTTTTTTCCTGTTGGATGATTCAAACAATATATACATACTTTTTGGGTTCACTAACTGTGCTTCAGGCTATCCATTGACTTAAACCCTGTATATATACCCGTTGTCTACAAATATGTTATCATGTCTAGAGGCCTGAGATATATTAGCATCTCTTCCTTAGTAATTTTACTTGAAAGAGATCAAGTAATATGCAATTGAGTTTCCCTCATAATCTGAGTTTGTTTAAGCTCAAATTTTATTCTCTAGTCTCAACATCTGCTCTCAAACATTTTGTGTCTGGGTACATTCCCATATTGGCTTGTTTCAGATCGAGCCCATGCATACACTGAGATATCCAAGTTATCCTTGGCCTTCTTCCGCTCTCTTCCTAGTTTGAAATCTGTTGAGGATCTTAACCTTGCTTGTCCAGTAGTTGAATGGCTTGCTAAACCCTACTGAGATTGAATAGAATCTCGTGACTTGCGTTTAGCCCTTCCTTCAGCATCATCATTTCCTTCTAGGAACTGAACCCCACTTCTCTCTGTTGACCACTAACTCAAGAGAGATACTCCACCAGTTGACAAATTAGAAACACCCAATTGCTTCTTGGAATTTGAAAGAAGGTTAATGAGCTAGTTTTGTAGTTCTGAGAGGAGTTCATATCTTCTGAGAGCCTTGTCTTTCTCCCATTGGTGAAAGATTCTTAGTATCTTCTGAATTGTGCTTTAGCATATTACCTAAGTCCAAAATGGTCAATTTGTAGACATAGTCCCGTTTCCATGCTCTTGTTCCACTCAATTATCAGAATTCTTCAACTCACTGGAAGTGCCATCAATGAAGTCTGGCATATTATTTCCAGGAAGAGCCTCACCACCATCTAAATCTCCCTTTTGAACAACAATTCTCTCAATAGCATCCAAGTTTTTGCTATCTCTCAGTAAGTCATCTATATGACCATGTTGATGTTCAGTTGACAACTCTCCTCTTCGCATCAAACTACTATTTATTGGTATCTGTCCACGCATTAAACCCCCTGATGAACTTATTCCATTGTTCTGGATACTTTTATGTTTCTCCCTTTTCTTAAATATCTTAGCATGGCACTTCTAAATGTAATGGATTAAATGATATCGTGAATGCAAGAGTGCGTCCATCTGCTAGTTTGGGGGTATACCCTCCTTGTCTTGAATTTTAGACTTGACATTGTCGATGGTATCAGAGCTCTCCACCTCAAGGGTGATGGTCTTTCCAGTCAATATATTTACAAATATTTGCATATTGGTTATTAATAAATGATAACACACCACCTGAACTCAAACAATAGATACGCTCTCTGTTCCTTCCCCTACCAATTGTAGTGACCTCTCCAAAGCAAAAAATCACAATATAAGCTTACAATTTGATCCAAAATGCAAGTTCTTCAGAGGAAACCAAATGAAGAGACCCAAAATTTTCATTTAGGAGACTACATTTTAAAGTTCTTCGAAGGAAACTAGAAAGAGAAACCAAAAACTTCATTTAGGAGAATGCATTTTACTAACCACGCTACAGGACAAAATTGTTCCAACAAAATAACAACTCCACACAAATCTTTACAAAATGCGATAAAAAATTGGAAACCAATTGACATCTCTTATCCAATTAGCAATCAAAGTTGCAGGTTGTTGTGATGCGCTGGTTATAGTCATTCCTCTAGGATTGCAGTGCAACAAGCCCAATCGGAAGTGTTGGTTGTTGTGCTGCTCTGGTTATAGTCAATCCTCTGGGATTGCAGTGCAGCAAGCCGACAATGTATGGCATTTATCTCATCCTCTTGTCGGTTCATTGTGGCTTTAATCTTTTTCATTTTCTTAACCAGGAGGAGAATAATGTTATACAGTTGATGAATCTGCATTCGAAGATCACCACCCTCAGCTTGACAATCGATAGAGGGGTTAAGACAAGTGTTGCAGGTTGTTGTGCTGCATTGGCCATCATCATTCTTCTATGATTGTGATTCATCATCGCCATTCCTCTGGATTGCAATTCAACAAATTGGCAACATATGACCTTTATCTCATCCTCTTGTCGGTTCACTTTCACTTTAAGCTTTTGCATTTCCTCAACCAAGAGGAGGATAGTATTATACTGTTGATGAAAGATGGGTGTTGCATGTACTGGTGCATCTCGTGCCAACTGGAATATAAATAATTCTCAATAATCTAATAATATATATTTTAATTTCTGGAATTGATTTTTAGGATTGCTACATAAAACCCAAAAAAAAACAATATATATACTCCAAAGCCAACTACATATTTCCAAAGAAAAATATGTTGTGCTAGGACTTCAAGACATATATTTCCACATGATTTTAAAAAAGAAATGATTTATAATATAATGGACTATACAAGTTTTCAGTAAATTAGTAATAGAATGTACAAGTCTTCAGTAAAGTAGTAGTGCACATGACCTTTCTAAACCAATTTCTTTTCGAAAAAATGACCACATTCCACAACTATTATATGTTTCTTTGCATTATTGAAAGCGTACATCTATTATTGGTTAGGTAGGTAGGGCCCACTATAGTTTCGAGGTTCTTCTTCCAGTTCCCTATATATGGTGATAAGGGTGCTTAGATTTAGGTTTCACCTGTGAAATAGAACCCTTCACAATTCAACAATTTATAAACTACTTTCTTTTACCATATTCTTCGCAAATATTGTAAAAACAGCTGCACCCCAAATCAAGAGAATCCCATTATACTTCAGAGAAGCATGAAAATAGATGTTTTATTTCATTAAACTTCAGCTAACATAACCAACAAGTGGCCATAAACAACATAACACAAGACTACCCTATAACACGTAACATATAACAAATAACAACACATAACACATAGTAGATAAATGCAGATACCAGTCCGATTTCAACCATCTAGAAAGACAAGTAGGAGCTATTCTGTAACCCTAATATTCAATAATATAAATGAACTTAAGTGAAATTTTTACAAGTTGCTCACATTATGCTTGATGCCATGCATAATTCTTAACTTTTTTTCTGCAACTTCTTGAAAAAATTTAGAGACATAATAGAGTTATATTATATATTGTCATAGTATTAATATGCATATGTTTACAAAACAGAAATCCAACATATTCATATCAAAGTGTCAAAGGTGAACACCAATTGAATCGCACATTAGAACCTCCCTTAAGACAATATATAGTATTGAAATATTAAAACATGTAGCACTAGCTATTCTATATATATCATTGGGATAGTAAATACCTAACAATAATGTCATTGTTGAGTTGACTGAGGCCATTAGACACCTACTTTGACAACACAAGAGTATTATATATATATATATATAATATATATATATATATATATATATAATAATAAAAAATGACAATCTAGCATTATTAATGGAATTTCAAGAGGACACCTAGTTATAATAATGTGATTTAAAAAGGTAATTAATGTTCATGTGAATGCTCAAAATATATAAGATGGATTTAGGATGATTGTTTAGGGATATCTAAAGATATTTGAGGGTGACTAGCAGTGTGTGGTAGCACTTGCTTAGATAGCAACGAGAGATGATTTAGTAGACTCATGGTTATCTTCTCAATATTAGAAATAGTCATTTACAAGCATAACAAAAGGAAAACTTGCACCTATCATTATGCAAAACATGTGTGAGCCGAGCAAGAATTGACAAGGCCCTAAGTTGTGCTAATAAGTCTCACATATCATACAGGTATTTGAACAATTCAAAATGGTGAGGACGCGAAGAAATCAAGGCCAAGGAGGGTCATCACAAGGACCTCCTACAAATAACCCATTACCTTCACCGGAGTTGGCTCTCATCTTGTGTTCGCTAGAAGCAATTAATGAGACTTTAAGAGGGCGCCAAATAATTGAAGTAGAAGTAGAGCACCCTCCATCAAGGTTGGGAAATCTCAAGGGATTAAGAGACTCCGATAGAGGACCTCCAATCAAGGACACTACTAGGGAGCTCCAAAATATTAAGCTCCCAGATTTTGCTGGAGGTTGTGCCAGTGAATGTGCAGAAGCTTGGTTAGAAGGAATAAGGAGGTGCTTCACACTAAGAGATTACACTTCCAATTCAAAAGCTAAAATAACAATATTCCAACTTCGAGATAGTGCTTTGAATTGGTGGAGTAACTTAGAGTGTCAACTACACCTTACTCCTGACATAGTTATTTGGGAGTTATTTGAGGAGAGATTAAGGAAAAAATACCTACCATCATATTATGAAGAATAATAACTAGGAGCCTTCCATGCTTTGGTACAGGGAAATCATACGGTAGAAGAATATGAGATTAGATTCATGGAATTGGTCAAGTATGTCTCCTATATGGATATTGATCAACGCCAAGCAGATCATTTCATCTATGGATTGAACCCTAAGATTAGGGTAATGGTGCGGATGTGGAAACCATCCTCAGTTTCAGAAGCTGTGAAACATGCTTGTTATGTTGAAGAGCACTTAGACCTAAAGGGTGGAAACAAAACCATTTTTCCACAACAACCAAGGTTTGTGGGGAACCCCCCTCGTACCTTCCATAGGGGAGGAACTTTGAGGCCACTGTCGTATGGAAACAGGGTTGTACCCAGAGCACCGACATTAGGGATTTTAATGGTTACTAGTGCAACTTCACGCACAACTTCAAGGATGCATGCAAATCAAGGTCATACGCGAGGAGCAACAAGTAGGGGCTGGGGTCCCAAGGGAAGGAACTCTTTCCAAAGAACTCCACAACATTCTGTTCAAAGTCTACCACGCATCACTTGTTGGGTATGCAAGGGACCTCATTATTAGTGTGATTGTTCTGAGTTACAAATTGGTAATGATTGTAGAGAAGGAAAAGCACCAATGGGGGGAGCAAGTAGCCACCATCGAATCTATGCAGCAGTTGATAACCAACAAGTTGAACACCAGTCTGTTGTGGTAGAAACCTCAGGTATGATAAACAAAGTAAAAGTTAAAATTTTGTTTGATTCAGGTGCTACAAATAGTTTCATTTCACCAGTTGCATTAGAAAAATGTGGGTTGGTAGCCTATGAGCACAATGACTCTAAGCAAGTTAAGATGGCTTATGGGATAAAACAAGGAGTAGGACCTAGTGTTGACTAATGCTAGGTAAACCTTGGGGTGTGTATAACTAAGTTGAAGGCATACATCACAACATTAGGGACGTATGATGTAATTATTAGAATGGATTGGCCAGAAGCTCATCAAGCTTTGGTAGATTGTTTCAAGAAGAAGGTGATTTGTTTAGATGATGAAGGTAGGTCAATTGAGATTTGTGGAATCAAGAGAGGAGTGTCGCTACAATTCATATCCATGATGAAGGTAAAATGTTGCCTCCGACAAGTTTGAAAACTATAGGTGGTCAAGGTTGCAAGTGACCAGAAAGAACCCTTCGTAGATCAATACCCAATTTTGTTAGAATTCAAGGATGTTTTTCTTAAGGAATTGTCTAGATTACCTTCTGTAAGGGAGATTGATTTCACAATATACCTAAAACTTGGTGCAGAACCAATATCTAAGACACCTTATTGGATGACAACTCCAAAACTTTGCTAATTGCAGATGCAGTTAAAAGAGCTTTTAGACTTGGGATTTATCAAACCTAGTATTTCACCTTGGGGTGCACCAGTGATTTTTGTCAAGAAGAAGGATGGTTCCTTAAGGCTATGCATATATTATAGGGACTTGAATAGAGCCACAATAAATAATAGGTACTCAATACCTAGAATAGATGACCTATTTGATCAAATGAAGGGAGCAACGGTTTTCTCAAAGATCAATCTACGATCTAGGTACCACCAATTGAGGATTAAGGAAGGTGACATCTCAAAAATTGCATTTCGAACTTAGTTTTGGCACTACGAGTTCATAGTTGTTCCATTTGGTTTAACCAATGCACCAGCAGTATTCATGAGCCTCATGAATGGTGTGTTCAGGAAGTATTTGGACCAATTATTGCAAGTCTTTCTAGACGACATTCTTGTGTTTTCCAAGAATGAAAAGGAGCATGAAAAGCACCTAAGGGTTGTATTGACTTGCTTAAGGGAAAATCAATTGTATGGAAAATTGTCAAAGTGTTCCTTCTTTCAGAAGAAATTTCATTACCTTGGGCACATCATTTCAGGAGAAGGGATTTCAATTGACCCATAAAAGGTAAAGGCCATAAGGGATTGACTAGTACCAAAAAATGCTCATGAGGTGCATAGTTTTATGGGGCTAGCATATTATTATCGCAGCTTTGTGGAAGGGTTTTCGAGGATTGCAAAACCCATCACCACATTACAGTGAAAAGGGGTCAAGTATGAATGGACATATGAATGTGACACTGCATTCACTGAACTAAAGAGGTTACTAACTAGTGCACCAATCCTTCGAGTACTAGACATGGGAAAAGACTTCATTGTCTGCACAGATGCTTCGAAGCAAGGATTGGGAGTAGTATTGATGCAAGAAGGCAGAGTAATAGCTTACGCATCTAGGAAATTGAAGAAACATGAAGAGTTGTATACTGCCCATGACTTAGAGTTAGCAACAGTGATGTTAGCTTTGAAACTGTGGAGACACTACCTCGTTGGGAGAAGATTTGAGTTAAGAATAGATCTGTTGGGTTGTGTTATATTCTTTCCACATAGTTAACAGGGGGTTTGAGGGGTACCCATAACCCCACTTTGGTTTTGGACCCTATGTTAGGTTGGGCGGACCCACCTATGGTTTTTTGCACGATTTTCGCACATGTTTTTTGGACGCGATG
Organism: Pinus taeda; assembly: GCA_000404065.3. Taxonomy (NCBI): domain Eukaryota; kingdom Viridiplantae; phylum Streptophyta; class Pinopsida; order Pinales; family Pinaceae; genus Pinus; species Pinus taeda. The sequence goes on from APFE031156835.1 coordinate 469,919, forward strand.
GTTTTCGGTCCATGGTTTTGGACGCGATGGTTTTCAGTCCATGGTATTGGATGCTTCGGCATGTATAAATATGTATTGTAACATTGAAAGGAACAATAATGAAAAAT
>APFE031156841.1:0-13753 GCA_000404065.3 Pinus taeda
GAACAAAGCCTTGGGTTCGAATGGCTTCACTACCAGATTCATTCAAGTCTATTGGCAAATAGTGAAGAAGGATCTGCATAGAATGGTATCCAAATCTCAGTGATACCAGAAAATTGGAGGAAGCACGAATTTTGCCTTTCTCGCCCTCATTCCAAAGGAGAAGGGAGCCAACACCTTTAACAGGTTTCGTCTAATTTTGTTATGCAACATTGGCTACAAGCTCATAACAAAAGTGATTTCCAATAGAGTGAAGGCCCTCTTGCCCTCCATTATTCATGAAAACCAAGGGGGATTCGTTCATGGCCAACAAATCATGGACAACATAATCCTTGTGCAAGAGCCAATTCATTCTAGCTTGCAGCAGAAAGAAAAAGGTATGGTGATCAAGTTGGACCTTGCTAATGCGTTTGACCGAGTTCATCACAAGTTTCTCTTTGGCGTGATGCACAAGTTTGGGTTTGGTCAGGAGTTTATCAGATGGGTTCGAGCATGCATCTCTGAGCCCTGGATTGCCCCTCTGGTGAATGGAAGAGAAAAGAAGTTATTTAAAGCCTCTAGAGGGCTGTGATATGGATGTCCTCTTTCCCCTCTTCTTTTTGTTTTGCAAGCTTCAATTCTGAGTTTTTATTTAGAAAAGTGCCAGATAGACCAAGAAATTATGGGTCTTAGGACCACTCGAGGTGTCAAGGATATCAACCTTTCATTGTTCGCTGATGATTCTCTTTTGTTGGGTGCTACCTTCGTGTACTCTGCCTCCAGAATCATAAAAGTGTTGGACGATTTCTGTGGGACTTCGAGCAACAAACTAAATGAAGCAAAATGCCATTTTTATGGCTGGAATATCTCCAACAGCGAGCTCTCCTCAATTTCTAGATGTATGGGTTTCACTGGCTCTGCTTCTTGGAACTCCTTCATCTATTTGGGCCTTCCTATCTTCCAAAGGAGGCACTCCAGTAAAGATTGGCTCCCAATGGTCGAGAAATTTAAGAAAAAAATTCAGTCTTGGGGCTTCTCATGGTTGAACCTTGCAGGGAAAATAGTGCTTATTAAGTCTTTCCTATCTAGCCTGCCCATCTTCCAATTCTCGACCATGCTGGCTCCCTCCAGCATTCTCAAGAAGATGGAGGAATGGATTTGAAGGTTATTTTGGAAAGGAGGCAAGCAAAATGACAGGAAGATCCCCCTTGTCAATTGGGACAAAGTTGCCAAACCTCTGCTAGAAGGAGTTCTGAATTTCAAGGATCTAAGGACTCAAAATATTGCTATCGGGGCTAAGATTTTGTGGAGACAAATAGCTTCTAAACCAGGCTAGCCCCAAAAGGCGTTATGGAAGAAATATTTCAGGGGTCAGAGGCTACGAAGCTTGGATGACCTCACCCACACCAGCAAAGGCTCTCAAATTCAGAGGCTTTACATGCAGGCCTTACCATTGATACAAAAGCATTCCTATTGGATCCCAGGTAATGGCAAGCTCATTAATATTTGGACTAATAAAATCATGAGTGAAGAACCTTTGGGTGAAGTCCAAGAGCTCTCTGAGCTTCGAAGCTGGACGTTAAATAGTGGCATCAAAACTTTGTGGGATATTTCTGGCTGGAAGGATAATTCGTGGGTAGGTTGGAAGAAGCCTCAAATGTCGAATGCTCTAGATCAGGCATGGTCATTCCTGCTGACTAAGCTGAAGGGAATGAGCCCAATGAGCATCAGGAAACAAGACAGGAGAGGCTGGGGCTCTCTAACTGGTTCTTATACTGTTGCACAAGGTTATGCACAGCTCAGAAAAATTCCCCACGTCCCTTGTTACCCAACGACTTGGCGAGGACTCTAGAGGCAGAAATGTGTGCCAAAAATCGATTTTTTCAGCTGGCTGTTGTGCCACAACAGCATTTTAACTGAGGATAAACTGAAAAAGAAAGGCTTCGTGGGCCCTTCCAGATGTAATCTTTGTCTGGAAAATGAGGAAGATGCCACTCATTTATTGATTGAATGCAAGTTTGCCAAGAGTATTTGGGCTGATGCGTTTTCCTCATGGGGATCCTCTGTGTCATCTGCCAAACTCTATTGCTAGATACTTTGTTGATTGGGCTCATCTCTATCCCGGAAAACTCCCCAATAACAACTTGTTCAAGGTAGCTTGGATGGTTTATCCAAAATTCATTTTCTGGCAAATATGGATTGAGCTCAACCACATAATTTTTCAAGAAAAAGCGCAGAACGGTAACCTTGTTTTGTCAAAAGCCAACAGCCTGCTCGAGGAATTTCTCGGTGAGAAATTTGAGAAGCTGGGAAAAATAATTTAAATCCTCAAGAACTGGCATGGGGGAGCAAGCTTGGCCTTTAGTTTTCTGAGGAGGAGAGACATTCTAAACTACGAAAAACTGGAAGATCAGGCTTGCTGAGGGTGATTTCCGCATTTGGCTCCATAATTGTGATAGTTCTTCCTTGTTTTTTGATGGGGCTGCCAAAAACAATCCTGGAATTGCTGGGGCAGGGGTTGTCATCAGGAATGTGAATGGCTACATAGAGAACAGGTATGCCTGAGGCCTAGGCCACAGTACAAACATGCAAGCTGAGGCCATAGCTTTATTGCAAGTTCTTAAGTATTAATTTATCATCAAAATAAATATTATATGATTATAATTAAAATAAAATTGGAAAATTGAATATTATTTATTACACAGTCGACCTTCCTTTTCCCTAATCAAAGCAGCTTACCTCATAGCTATTTATATCTTGTAACTGAGCTCTTCTTCTATCAACATTCAATAAGAGTCCTGATGATGGATCCCTGTTGGGGTTTGAAACGTTAACAGCAAAATGGTTTTTACTGTGGGTTCTCCGGTCACAAAGTTAGAAAAAAAAAAAGTTCTTAAGTATCTACAGGTTCTTGGTATTGAGAAAGCCAATATTCTTGGTGACTCCCAATCCTTGATTCGAATTCTTGTGGATAACACGTCCCCGAGGGACTTTCCACTAGCAAGAGTGGTTGCCATAATAAGGAAGCTAGTTGGTTCCTTTCTTCAGGTGAATTTTTTCCACATTCTTCGACAAAATAATAAGGAAGCGGATGTGGAAGCCAACAAGGCAGTCCTCCTTCTTGTAGGCACCTGGATAAGAGACGGGGTTGAAGATTGGGATCCAATCCCTTAACTCTGTTTCTCATGTATTATTGTCTTTTACTTCAGTAGTTTGTCCACATTCACAAGCATGGAAATTAGGGAAATAGGCTTGACTAACGGAGCTAAGAAGATTCATAATATTAAGGTTAGAAGTCAGTTTTTCTATATGTTGAGGATAGTCGGTTCATGGGCTTCCTAAATGTAACCGGCCAGCAGGCTTTGGATTTCTTTTAATACAAACTATATCCGTTTTCGTTATAATACCAAAAAAAATAAAATATATATTATTATATATATATATATATATTATATATATGGATTGCTTATTCCTTAAAAGATTAAAAATGTTAAATAGAAAAAAATAAGCTAAATTGAAATCAAATATCAGAAAAATAATAATATATTATATATATAATATATATATATATATATATATAATCTTCAAAAAAAAATGTTCAAGAAGTTAATTTAAGTAGTTAGAAATTAGAATCAAAATCTTGTCTCAAAATTAAATACCTTATTTATTATTTATTAATTTTGAAAAAAATACAAATTAAATTAAATATGTGTGTGAAAGAGAGAGAGAGAATAGGAACATTGAGGATGAAAACCCCTTCCTCTTAGAGTGCTCTGTGTACAACCACATCAAATCTCAGTTTCACAATCTTTGTCACAATACTGACCTTCCTAGCCTTTTACAATGTCAAAATTATAGTGAGCTCGGGAGGCTTCTCTCCAAGTTTTTTGAGCATAGGAATAAAATCTTAAATCAAAATGAATAATTTGTTTCTTTAGGTCCGATAGACTAATGTTTGGTCTCAGCAAACGTTAACCATCATCATCATTTAAAACATAATGGAAAAAAAATATCTTAATATTAAAATTTAAGAAAAAATACACTATGTATTAATATTCCTTATCCCGTTAATTTTGATTAGTAGTCTAAGATTGAAGTCTTTCTGTAAAGTCAGTGGTCTTCTATCATGAAACTCATTGGTCTTCTATCATGAAACATGAGTTCAATTCTCTTTGGATCTTTCAAAATCATACTCTTAAGTGTGAAGTTAATTAAGAATGAAGAAAATAAAAAACAAAAATAATCATTATCCTATCAACAAAAAAATTCTTAATTTTAAAATAATTTTAAAATTAACTATGGTTATTGTTATTATCTTAAAATTAAATTAAATTAATTATAAATATATAAACATTATTAAAATTCATAATTATTATTTTTTAATTAAATCTAACTATGGATTAGGAAGTTTTCGTATACCATCAAGAACTAGTCATTTCGCTAAGTAGGGGGGGAGCCCATTACATACCTTCGGTTCTCTAACTAATCCATCAACGTAACCAAACGACATACATTCGCCACGTCGCAATTAGAGAAATGACAGTACCTAGTAGAAAAAGATGCACTCGGGAATGGGCCCCATCTATATTTTTCGTATGTAAACAATAATTTAAAAAGAAATCTTAACGGGCGTTCTGTCACTAGAAATTTCCTTTTTAATAAATATGATTTCATTTTAATTTTTTTTAAGAAAAACAAAAAACAAAAAAAATCAAGCAATATAAAAGAAATAACGGGAAACCGATGTGCACGTGTAAGTCGGTTCAATTTTTAATTTGGATTGGGCATGCCAGGCCGTTTTACCATCATTTGTTTTCAAAGATATCTTCCAATATTTTATTTTATTTCTCAACGGACACACCGACTTCGAATGTGTGAAGTTTATATTTTCTCTTTAGCGGATAACGGTTGTTGTCACACACCGAAGGTGTGAAGTTTATATTCTCTTAGTGGATAACGGTTGTTGTGACAAACGTTTTTTCAGATTGAAATGTTATCTTGCTTTTGCTGCTGCTTCTTTTTTTTTATTCATATATTGTGATTAAAAAAAAGTAAAGTGAATTGGTAAAGTCTATAATTTTTTTTATTTATAATATAATACGAAAAGTATATTCAATAATTTATAAAGGAAATATATCAATAATTTATGATTTAGTAAGAGTCTAGAAGTTACGTAGCTTGGGTGGGGTGCCTACTCTGTGAGCTTTATCACAATGGGTCAAATATGTCCCTGTCTTTGTATCTTGGAATTGAAATCATGTGAATAGGAGAACAAATAGTCATGTGGATAGGAGAACAAATCTGATGCAGGAGCATCCAACTAAGGGCATCATGACCGGGGGTTGGTCTCAGCCAAGAAGGATGGGTTCAAAAACTTTTAATTTCATTTATGTTTGATGAATAAAACAGTGTCTAGGAATTAGTTTGTTTTATTACTAATTAGTTAAGAAACCTTAGAAACAGTACAGTTAGGGTAGTGTCATAGTAGTTGCATTGTTTTGTCATTTTCTTAGTCCATTTTACAGGTGTCTGTCCATAAACAAAAAGTGTAATATTGTAACTCCTACAGTACTTTTGTAACTCCTACAATACAAGAAAACCCAACAAGATCATCAACTATGTAACTACAAAGGGTAACTGTATGGTAACTGGGAACAGTTTGAGTAACTGTTCCAGCACAATATAAAAATCAATGTAATACAATCATGGAGGGGTTCACCACATGAGAACAGAACTAAAATACAGAGAACAATTTCTTTCATCCGAGACATTCGAGTCCATCTGTAACAATTCATTGTAATATTCATTTATTTTTTTTCCTTAATCATTGAGTAAGCTAAACTAAGCAAATACTGTGCATTCCTATACTTTTCATTTATTTTCTTCCTTAAAGAACAGAATGCAGGCAAAGAAATTGCACGAGCATTTCCAGCATGAAGGCTGGCAATCAACATACAAAGTTCACGAATGAAAGCCAAGCACGTTATGAACAGTTCGACCAAGAACAAGAATATAAACGCTGAGCAACAAAACCTAGGACAGAGGTAACAAAGTATAACCAAATACATTGTTATTTCTTTTCATTCCAACAAGAAAAAAAGATATTTGTATACATATAACAATCCAGGGGTAACCCTTCGAATGGCGAAATAACCAAACGAACCAGCAGAACCCTAAGGGCAAGGGTTTTGGTCGTCCACCCTCTAAAAAATGGTTTACAATTACAAATTGCCAGAACACAAACGAGGGTTTCTACAAGACTAACCCAGGTCGCATAGTGACAACAGAGAAGTTCAAATGGACCCGGACTGGGACTCTGCCCAGCAAGCTGACAGAGACCAACTATTAAAAACAAATCGATAATAGTAGCAGAGCCTACCGGGACAAAGTCGTAGCGCTTACATCAACCACGCCAACGAACGAACCCCTAACCTACACAAGCAAAACAGGGCAACATTGTCAGCCAAATACCAGTAGAGTAAAAGGCGAGAAGCAAACGAAGAGTAAGGAATTTTATGTACAGTGAACAAATTGTTTACCTGGAGGTTTAGTCATGTAGAAAGAATGCAAACCCACTGAGCCACAATCTACGGTGACAACCCGAGACCGAGGAGTAGTCTTCGTTAGAAGCAGAATAAGACAACGAGGGAAAACGAATCATGGAGAGACAACATACCTGAAGAGAACTGTGAGCAGAGGAGGCCACCGCGACGGTGACCTGTAGCATGCGACACGGGTAACCCATTAATCACATTTGACCACCAGAAGAACCTTATTAAAATGAAAACAGTGGAGCAGAGACAAGTTTAGCAACCGAACAGACAAAGACAGTAGCCATTCTCTTACACAGACGAGAAAAATCGTTACACTATGCCCAAGGAACCAAGCAACGAAGCCACCAGGACAAACAAAGGTGCCACACCAACAAGCAGCATAACCCATAGCTAGGCGCACGCAGAGCCTATGGTTCACCTCCATACATTTGCAGCACGAACCCTCACTTCCAGACCAAACCCTCAACGCAGCAAAGTTGCAAGAACAAAAATGAAGAAATGACTTAGAAGGCAAGCTTTTGGCGTAAACCAAGGAGCGGGAAACGATAATCGAGGCAAGTACCGCCAACACAGCAAAATTAAAGTCCAACATAAATGCCATCCAACGCAATCCAGAACCATCCTATGATTAACCCCTAATCACAAGTGTTAAGTCCCAAATCATTCCTTAAATCATTTAATCGTTGATTAGTGCAACCTTATATTATTATCAAACATATCAGTGTGGGATTGCGGGCTGGGCCCATCAAAATCATGCTCCCACCTACTTAAGCTACCAACCCAAGACACACCTTTGTAAATTTTGGCAATTAAACCATTCAAGGAAAGAAACCCCTTATAAAAAAAAGAGTTGCATACACCAATTTAATGTATAGCTTTATTATAATATTGAAATTAAACTATTAATATTATTACATATCTTCTTTACCAACACATTTATAATCTTAAATGTGTCATAAATATATTTCGTAAAATAGGTGCAACTAATCGCTTATCTCTCCCTCCGCACCTACTCCACTTGCAAAATCATTCCGACATAAAGTTTAATTATTGTCCTATAATGGATCTTCCATGCACAATGGCCTTGGGAGCCATCAGCAAGCTCAACGTGGCAACTCAATGGTTTCATATGCATGCAAGTGTGTAACTTCGTCACAAACTCACCATTCAGGATTCACATAAGGCGAAATCAACTGTACTCGGTGTGTTGCAACTTTACCAATGTGTCACATTTAATCACTCAAGCAAGGATTAGACAAGCAGTTCATATGAAGGCCAAGTTGAATGGAATAGGCATCATTTCATACAACAGAATGATGATGGCTTTACATTGGAACCCGAGTAATTTTGCAGATGCAATTCAACCTCGCGTGTTCTTCCTAACAAGCAGTTGGAATAAATTGGCATCAGATTACATAGCTCACTTTATTTTGAAGGCTTGGGAAGAGTCTTGTCCCAAGCTATGTGCATTGTGGTGGTGGGTTGTTGGGCTCAAATGAGTTGTGCCCTTAAGGAGGCAGAGGATTTACCATAGTGAAATAAACCCCAGGAGCTCAACTTCATGTGGCTCGACCAGTTTCATCTCATCGGTAATGTTGGCAATTCATACACTTTATATAGTAAGGTGTTCGTAGTATAGTGGCAGTTTCTCTAAAAGAGTAGTTGTTATCCTTGGTAGTGTTAGAGTGCACAAACTACCCTCTCGTGTTAGTGCCTCTCTTCTCCAAAGGGGTTTGGTCGTCATGGCGTCTGGACCATGGGGTTGTCGACAACAACACACTGGATGTGGCTCAGGAAGGGAACGCAAAATGATCAAAACAGCAAGTGTCTCATCGAATTCTGGTTGTTGGGTCCCCAATGCCTATGAGCATTACAGAGTAGAACTCGTGGAGATGAGGGTCGAGATATATGACTTGCAGGTGATGCTTCATCAACAAAGTACCTCAAAGAGAAACACATTAGATACCATAGAAAGTCAATGTCAGAGGATCTATCGATTGGAGGACGAAGTGGAGGCACCTCACAACATTGTGGCAAATCTTCAACTGTAAAAAAATGAGTTGAACAGCCCCAAGGCAGATGTGAGTCTAGAATTTGATCTGAATTGTTTAGTGGACCCTCTTGCTTAGTTACTTAAGGGATTATTGGGTTTAAATGCATAGTATTTTTGTTCCAATTTTCTTGGATATATACTAATAGTAGAATAAGAGTACTTGCCAGTCATGTAGATTTGGATGTAACCTGGACACTGATACAGCTTGCATATGTTATGTTAGTGTCAGTCTTTGCAACCTTCCTCTAGTGATCAAACATGCTCTTACAAAGTGAGTTTAAAGTGTCAAGGTCAAATTTTGTCATTTCAACGAGTCTTCAAGCAAAATTTGGTCACTAGGTATTAGGTCTAGGGTTTCGTCTTCAAAAAGTCTAATAATTTCCACAAGCGCATGAGGGAGGTTCAAGATCAGTTTTCATTGCAAAATTTCATCGTCAATATGTTTGATCATGATTCTTCTTCAAAATTATGTTTTGAAGAAGAAATCATAAAATTTATGGTTTGTAATAAATATGTAATTTTTAAAGTTTTTCAGTCATGAGGTATTTCAAGCGCAACCCTAGTCATCCTTTGCCGAAATTACATGCCAATGATCCCTGCACAAATAGACAGAGTTTCATCTTTCAGCCAAAAATCAAAGTGGAAGCAAAAACAGAGTTTAAAGATAAAGTCATTTGCAAATATTATGAAAGTGGGTTTTATGAGCCAAATCTTAAAAGCTCCTAGTTTATAAGTCATTTCTTCAAATTGCAAAGTTCATTTGCACTCTTGGAAGCAAAGCAAAGTTGTGTTTGGAGGTAAGCAAGAGAAATTGGGAGAAATCGGTCAAAAACAAGTGTGCAGCACATTGGATGGCTGGCGCGACGCATACAATCAGCGCGGCGCACTCGGCTTCAACTTTCAGTTGAAAATTGCACAGGCACGGCGCATAGGTGGGGCGTGGCGCATACAGCCAAAGAGCCCGAAACTACTAGAACTTGCCTCAAATCGCCCAAAAATGCACGGATTTGCCTTGTGGAAAGTAGGTAGAGCCTCCATCATTGTTTTTTATCCAAGTTTGATGCTATATTATGGTGGTTGTGTAAAAGAAAATCCAAACCCTAATATCTTGCAATTTCTCAAAAGCCATTGTCTAGGGTTTTGTACGTGTCATTTTTCTGCCTTCTACCACTCCCTCACTTTTTACTCCTCCATTTATTTTCTCAACTTATCCACCATTTCCTAACTCCCCTATTCGGTCATACCTATCCCCAATTCCCATTTTCCCAAAATCCCAAATGCACCAAACCCTAGTCTCATACTTCAAAGTCCCAAACCCTAATGGTTGTCCCAAGAGCTCCATGTCACCATTCAGCTGAGTGTACAATCATGCAGAGGGTTTTCATCATCATGTCAAGTTCCAAAGGGTCATTTTGCACCTTGTTCATGCTTCAGTTGTGCCTAGGTAAGGTCCATTTCCCTCTCCTAGGGTTTTGGAGGTAATTTCTCTTGGACGGCCAAATCGTCAGCAGAACTTGTATCCTGATGTTCATACACCTTCCCCTATCCTTAATTTACCTTATTAAACATTTCTCATCACTGAGATCCCCCAAATTCCTCATTTTCACACAAGTCCTAGTTTCTTGCTACAACTTGGCAATTTTTTAGGCTAGGCCTGTGTTTTGCCCTTTTGGAACCCTTCCCCTCACTCAATTTCTAAGATTCCACTTTCCCCTACTTCCTAACATCCCTCCTTACCTCCCAAAATTTTCTCAAGAATTCAGAAGCCCCTTATCCCCTACATTTCGCTTCATTTCGACAAATCCCTTGTTCCACACATCGGGATAGGTTTTACTCCAATGATGTTTCTAAGCAAGAAAAGATGAATTTGGGAAACCTGAGATAGGTTTTTGTCCACAACAGGCCAAGGAAGAGAAACCTCCTTCACTTTTTACATAGGTGTCATGGTTTTATAGAAATGTCAAAAATACAGTCGCCTCGGGAGAATTGATGCACCTCTAAAGTGACCTTGGGAACATCACGTTTTCTCCTAGCGTAGTTGGCCAAATGACTTGCTTTATGAGTCACATGATAACTAGACACAAAGATATTTCCAATGAGCTATCATGAGCTCAATTTGGAGTTGAAGAACACCTTCAAACGTTTACTGCAACAGCACTCTACCTTGAGGCAACCTCATTTTAAGAATATGTTTGCAGGTAATTTATGTATAGGATTAAAACCTACAAGAACAAACATGAGGTAATACTTATCTTATGCAAGGTTTGGAAACTGATAGTGGGACTCTAACTCTCCACCCAAGCATATATAGTTCCAGCCAAGTCTTACTTGAAACTGTCACCCCCAAAACAGATTCCAAAGTTTGAGGTGAAGTGCTTATGAGGCTTTTAATCAACAACACAAGTAAAACAGGATGCCACTATGCCACATTTACTTCGTCTACAAGCTACACACTTGTCAATTGCAATGTTAAGGCATATTCACATCCATGCCAACACAGCATACTGCAAATAACTTTAGCTTAACTTCAAGAGAAATGAGTCCACTATAAGGAAGGTTCTTCGGTTGTTAAGTTGTTAATGGGTAAATAAATCACTTCTCCATGTGGTTCCTCAATGAGTCAAGCACCAGAGTTTCACCCCCAAGGAAAATCTTGGTGATTCATCGAACCTCACAAACACTTGAGTGATTCTTCCCAAATCTAACAGGTTCGTCAATCCACAAGCTTCTAATGGGTTCTTTAGCCTTACAGGCAAGCCACGCTCTTTGAAATAAATCACCCAACAAGCCTCACATAGAAGTTTCCTCAGCTAGTGCACTCTATCCATGATCTAATTCAATATTACAGATCTTTGATCCCACGTTTGGCTTTGTGTAAATACATAGAAACTTTAAACTTCGTGTTCTTTTTTGATGCCTGCCTCCTCCACCTCTCCAAAAACATACTACTTTCCCTTGCTTCTCCACGATTTACAAAACAGTCCATGTCCTAACAGCATAGCCTATGTATGTCTTTAATTTTTTAAGTTTTCTTGTTGGTGGTTGAAGCTAAAGGACGCTTGGACTAGTCCTTCCTCTTTTGCTAAAATTTAATGCACAATTAGCACATTTAATTATTTCCGACCAACTAGACTTGAAATTTAAAACAAATATTCTCTCAAGCAATCTCTTACCCCAAGATTTGGAAATTGTGTCCCTTTCTCAACCAATTTAATTTATAATTATATAGTTAAAGGAGAAGGTTTTACGAGGGGAGTTAGACCACAAGGAATGTCACATGAAACTTACTAGATAGTTAAGGCTTTAATTGTTCAAACCTTGTAAAAGAATTTTTTTTTAAAAATAGGAAGATATCTTCCATACAATTCAAATAGTTGAAGGTAAATTTGAAGCTATATGTAAGGGGCTTTGGGGAATTGAACTATCAATCACTTAGGTGCTAGAGGGGGTGAATAATCAAAAGGAGGTGGATGGCTCATGGAACTGAATGCAATCTAATTAGCATGGTGGAAGACCCACAACCATAAACTTAGGAAAAAGAAAGTATGACTAGGAAATTTAGGGATGTGTTTGTGGAGGAGAATGTTCAACTTCCCTCTGCTTGATCTTTGGTTTGGTTTCTATTAATTTTTTTCTTTATTATCATGTGCAATCATAGATAATTTCCAATAATTTTTTATTTGTTAATAAGCAATATGATGACATGAACAAGTTCAATGATATTAAGCTAGCGGAGATACAAGTTTCACATGAGGTAGTGTCCTACCAATAAATGTTTGTGATCTCTTTTTGTCCATAATATGAAATAAATGTGTGTTTTTATTCTAAAAGAAATGATTGTAACGAACACAAACTCATATTTCCAAAGCAAAAGTCTATAGATATATTTTTATAAATAATATGTTTATTTTCATTTATTAAAAAATATGATAATGCAATTATTTATGTGATTTTTAATTCTTTTGATGTCAAATTTTATATGATCCTAATTTATATGGTGATGATGGTTAACGTCTGCTAAGACTAAATTTAGTTTGATAGACATATAGAAAGGTAAGGAAATTAATTGGGTTTCTTTTTGAATGACTAATAAACCAAAGGAAATTACTTGGGTTTCTTTAGAATTCTATGTCTATTTTCAACAAGAGAGAGAGTGAAGAATTCCTAGCTCAACATAGTTTTGATGAGTGAAAATGTTAGGAAGGTCGATATTGTAACAAATATTTTGAAATTGTGATTTAATGCTAGCATATGCAAGACAATCTAAGAGAGGGTGTTATTCATTTTCAACCCTCTTAGTGCCACAAAGATGACAAATTCTTTTGACTCGTGATATTTTAGGAATTGTCCAATGCCCTATTTCACTATGGAGGCTAAAAGAGTTTGTCATTATTTTGGCAATGTTGATTTTCTTCTTTATGTTAGTCAAAACAAAGAGATACTTTTGATCTTCTAAATTAGGGTTGATCACCTCCTTAGAGTATCTTAATTTTTCATTTATCCTCCATTCTTTATAGTGCCACAATTTATCCTTAAATTTAGATGCAATAATATGCTTAGTATTATAGTTGTTCTACAGAGTAAACTCTTTCTTTATATCCCATTATTTAGCCAAGACTTAGAATCTTTATGCCAACCTTGATTGAGTTGTAGATGGTTTTGGCTAAAGTTTGAAGCAATCTTAGGAAATCTTTTTTCTTCCATATTGTTTACCTTGGTCTTGTACATTAGGTACCTAGTCATAGTTGTGATCTTGATGGGTAGAAACTTGCTTATATGAAGGGAATAGGATAGCCTAGTGTATTACATTTTATCATGGGATTATTACTTGCTTCTATTAACCTTGAGGTCTAAATAGAATTCAACCCCTAATATTAAGTTGTGATACTTAAACATTCAAACATTTGAAAGACTCATCTGTAAGTTAGTTACTGCAAATCCAATTCTAAAGTAAAGTTAGCAAACTATTATGAGCATTCCATCATAAACATCCTAATGAAAAAAGTTAAGAAGAAAAAGAAAATCACCAAAATAAAGTTCTCCTTTCTTCTATTTTGATTATATTTTACAAAAGAGTTAAAATATTATGCTTATTTTGCAGATATTATACTTATTAACTTATATTGAACTTGGCATATCTCAAGAACTTTTAAACTTTTAAATATATTAT